>JAJOOH010018766.1:0-20087 GCA_029582605.1 Solanum gracilifrons
CCCCCCCCCCCCCCCTTTTTAATTACTTGTTTCCGGAAGTACTTTGACTAAACGAATATAATTGTTGGTTAAAGTTAAGTCTAAACCATCTTCCTCGTGGGATCGACCCCAACCTAAAAGTTGGGTTCTTTACTTGATAATGATCGCTTATGCTTCTTTAGGGAGGTGTAATTTGAGCGTATCAAATTTTGGCGCCGCTGTCGGGGAACTTGGCTCTTAGATTAATTTTAATTGCATTATTGAACGTTAGTCAAATATTTCCTAATTTTACTTTTTCTTTTTCTTTTTGTCTCTCTCAGGTTCTGACTCTAGTGTATGTCAAGTACACAAAGCCAAGGTGAACCACTTACTCCTTACGATCTAGAGTTGAACCGAACTTTACGAAGAATGAACAATCAAGGAGTTCCAGTTAACCTTATCGGAGGAAATCCAGGAGATGAAGTTGAATTGCAACATCCGAGGATAGTTGGTGGGAACAACCAGATTCAAGCTGAACATCAATTAGGAGATGTATTGAGGGCACATGATCCACTAGGCCCAAGACTCCATGACAACTATAGGGGCAACATCAATATTGCTAACTCTGATGGACCTCTTGTCTTACCCCCTCTGCCTCCAGGGCACACCTTTGTGGTGACCAGTAGCTTGATGAAAATGCTTACAACGAGGGGCTTGTTCTCGGGTTTGCCATCAGAGGACCCACATGCTCACATAGCCAAACTAAGGGTGGTTTGCAAGAGCTGTGTAGGTCGACCAGACTTAGATAGGGATGCCATCGTTTTGTGAGTGTTCCCTCTTTCACTGACAAGCGATGCTGTTGTTTGGTTCACTGAGCTTTCTTACAACTCAATCTATACATGGAACCAACTGAAAGATGTGTTCTTATCAAGATATTATCCAGTGTCCAAGAAGCTCAATCACAAAGATAAGGTTAATAATTTTTTGGCATTACCAGGAGAGTCTGTAAGTAGCTCTTGGGATAGATTCACTGCATTCATAAGAAGTGCTCCAAATCACTGTATTGATGATGAGTCGTTGAAGGAATATTTCTATCGAGGTCAGGAAGACAACAATAAAGCATTGCTTGATACTATTGTTGGAGGCTCATATGGTGAGTGAACATACACACCTGAACCCATTGAAAGTGAGAAAAGAAGTGTCGTAGCCTATCTTTCTATTCTCCATTGAGTGGTGAGGACCGTTATCCGTTGTTACTGAACCTGCTTGATTCGTTGTAGACTGCATCTATATGAGATAGCCTCGGTTCGTACCTTCGAAACAACCAGAACAGGAACAGTGGACCTAAGCAAAGGAAAAGATCGACCAGATTGCAGAAAACCTGGAGAAGATCTCTCACAACAACAAGACATGGAGCACTAGGAGGTCGGACACTGGGAGAAACACATTTACCGTTCATGCCATAAACAACCAGTTTGTGGATGAGATTCGTGAGGAGATGGCTCAGATGAGGACTGAGTTGGAGTTGGTACTGAAGCATGTGAGCGGAGGTGCAGAAAAGGTAAATACGGTGAACTACTTGACTAGAACTCCACCACCAGTTGAAGAGTGTTACTATGAAGAGGATGCTTGCGTTGTGAATGATCAGACAGGGGGTTTCCGACCAAATGCCCAAGGATCCAACACGGAAAATTAGCGCCAAGGTTTAGGGAACCAAGGTCGGAACTATGGAAATTACAACCGAGAGGGTCAATATGTCTGGGATAGGAACTTCAATCGCGACAATAACTATGGTAATAGAAACGATCGGGTTGGGCCTTATGTTCCCCCTCAAAATCGGGAATCTGGCACTAGGGAAACTAGAGGCAATATGGCGCGTATTGAAGATATGATGCAGAAGATGATGAGAAGGTTTGATGCAACTGATGAAAATGTGAAGGAGATGAGAAACGACTTGTCTGGTATTGGTCAAAAGGTTGATGCCCATGCAGTGTCAATAAAGCATCTAGAGCAGCAGATGACTCAGTTATCTACTATAGTGAACCCATGTCAACTTGGCACTCTTCCTAGCAACACCATCCAGAACCCAAAGAATAACAGTCATTGTATGGCAGTTACTACTCGAGGGGGTAAGCAAACCATTGACCCACCCATGCCGTCTGTGGTGGATGTTGAGATTAGAAAAGAAAATGACGTGGTAGAGGATAGAAAAGTGTCAGAGAATGCAACAGAAAAAGAAGCGGAGATATCTGAGAAAGTGGTCCCCATACCTAGACCTCCACCACCTTTTCCACAGAGGTTAGTGAAGAAGACTGAAGATAGTAAATATCGCAGGTTTATTACTATGTTGAAGAAGCTTTCCATCAACGTTCCGTTGATAGAAGTTTTGGAGCAAATGTATGGGTATGCGAAGTTTATGAAGGATTTGGTGACAAAGAAGAGGTTTGTAAGTTTTGAAGATGATGATAGATTGCAGCATTGCAGCCCTATTGCTACAAGGTCTCTTGTGCAAAAGAAGGAGGATATGGGTGCCTTCACGATTCCATGTACTATCGGGTTGTTACACTTTGCTAAGGCATTGTGTGATCTTGGTGCTAGCATCAACCTCATGCCATTGTCTATTTACAAGAAGTTGGGTCTAGGGGACCCAAAACCTACTACAATGCGGTTACTTATGGCCAATCGAACTGTGAAGAGGCCCTTTGGTGTACTTCATGATGTGCTAGTGAAAGTGGAGGCTTTCATCTTTTCGGCAGATTTCGTGATTCTTGACTGTGAGGTTGATTTTGAGGTTCTCATCATCCTTGGGAGACCATTCCTTTCCACAGGGCGTGCACTGGTTGACATGGAGAAGAGGCAGATGAAGTTGAGACTAAACACTGAAGAAGCAACTTTCAATATTTGCAGATCCATGAAGCAAAATGGTGAGCTCCAAACGGCATCTGCTGTAACTTACAGAGTTGAGAGTGGATAAGAAGTGCAAATAGAAAAGTGACTAGGTGTTCAGGCACTAGCAGTAGTTATGATTAATTTCGAGAGTGATGGTATTGAAGAGTATGTTGAGTTGGTAGATGCACTCGATAGATGCGAATATTGGTCAAAACCAAAGAAGTAATCGTGAGTCCCCACCCGCGAAACCATATATTGTAGAGGCACCGAAATTGGAGCTAAAAGCTATACAACCGCATTTGAGGTATGTATTCTTGGGTAGAGATAATACTTTGCCGGTCATCATTGCGACAGTTTTAAATGCAAGACAAGTAGAGTGCTTAGTGACTGTGTTAAAGAGGTTCAAGCGAGCTATTGGATGGACTATTGCGGTTATTATTAAGATCCCTCCCGTTATTTGTTCTCACAAAATCCAACTTAGGCCAGATCACAAGCCTAGTATCGAGCACCAGAGAAGACTAAATCCACATATGCAAAGGGTATTCAAAAAGGAGATCATCAAGTGGTTGAATGTCGGAGTTATTTATCCCATTGCAGATAGTAGTTGGGTTTGTCATGTTCAATGTGTGCCCAAAAAATGTGGGATTACTGTGGTTCCTAATGAGAGAAACCAGCTTGTTCCGATGCGGCCCGTGACCGGATGGAGAGTCTGCATGGACTACCGAAAGTTAAACGCTTGGACAGAAAATGACCATTTCACTATGCCATTCATGGATCAAATGTTGGATAGACTTGCTGGTAAGGGTTGGTATTGTTTTCTTGATGGTTATTCGAGCTACAATCAGATTTCCATAGCCCCGGAGGACCAAGAGAAGACCACCTTCACTTTCCCTTATGGAACTTTCGCCTTCAAACGGATGCCCTTTGAGTTATGCAATGCTTCAGCAACCTTTCAGCGTTGTATGATGTCGATATTCTCCGACATGGTGGAGGACACTATTGAGGTATTTAATTATAATTTCTCTATAGTAGGTGATTCTTTTGATCGTTGTCTGGATCATTTGGCCGAGGTACTTAAAAGGTGTGAAGATTGCAATCTGGTGCTAAATTTGGAGAAGTGTCACTTTATGGTGAAAGAGGGTATAGTTTTGGGCCATCAAATTTCTGAGAAAGGTATTGAGGTTGATCGAGCAAAAGTAGAGGTAATAGAAAAGCTTCATCCACCTATCTCTGTAATAGGTGTTAGAAGTTTTCTTGGGCATGCAGGTTTTAATAAGAGGTTCATCAAAGATTTTTCAAAAATGTGCATCATTTGTGCAAACTGCTCGAGAAGGAGTGTAAGTTCCATTTTGATGATGTTTGTCTAAAAGCATTTGGAGAATTGAAGGAGAAGTTAGTTATTGCACCTATCATTATTTCACCGGATTGGGGACAACCATTTGAGGTAATGTGTGATGCAAGTGGAGTAGCGCTTGGTGTGGTATTGGGACAGAGGCGTGAGAAAATACTCCATTCTATTTACTATGCTAGCAAAGCTCTAAATGTGGCCCAGAAGAATTATACTGTGACTGAACAAGAGCTTCTTGCGGTGGTTTTCGTATTCGAAAAATTTCGATCCTACTTGTTTGGTACTAAGGTCATAGTGCATACAGATCATTCTGCATTGAGGTATCTGATGGCGAAGAAGGATGCAAAACCAAGGTTGATTAGATGGGTCTTGTTGCTGCAACAGTTTGATTTTGTGGTAAAAGATAGAAAGGGGACCGAAAATCAAGTTGTCGATCACTTGTCCAGATTAGAGAAAGAGGCTATGCTAAAGCTTGGTGATTCGACTGAAATTAATGATACTTTCCTAGATGAACAGGTATTGGCTGCTTCTCATGATCTTATTCCTTGGTTTGCAGACTTTGCTAATTATTTGGCAAGCGACTTGGTGCCTCCGAATTTGTCTTTTCACCAAAGGAGGAAGGCTATACATGATGTGAAAAAATTCTTTTGGGATGAGTCTTACTTGTATCGTAGTTTTGCTGATGGGATTATTCATCATTGTGTGCCCGAGGTTGAGATGTTGAGTGTACTTGAAGCATGCCATTCGTCGCCTATGGGTGGCCATCATAATTTCGCCAAGTCTTATGATCGTTGCCAAAAAGAAGGAAGGATTTCAAAGAGGCAAGAGCTTTCTATGAATCCCATATTGGTAATAGAGTTATTTGATGTCTGGGGCATTGATTTTATGGGTCCATTTGTTAGTTCACATGGGATGAAATATATTCTTGTTGCGGTTGATTATGTATCAAAGTGGGTGGAAGCAGTTGCGCTCCCCAACAATGAAGGTAAAAGTGTCACTGCATTTTTGAAAAGAATATTTTCTCCAGATTTGGTACACCAAGGGCAATCATCAGTGATGGAGCTTCCCACTTTTGTAAAAAATTGTTCAAGGCACTACTTGAGAAATATGGTGTCCGCCACAATGTGCCTATGGGCCTATCACACTGCCTACAAGACTCCTATAGGTATGTCTCCTTACCAACTTGTGTATGGGAAGTCTTGTCATTTACCGGTAGAGAAGCATAAGGCTATGTGGGCAATGAAGAAACTAAATTTGGATTGGGGCACCGCATCTAACCAAAGAATGAATGACTTGAATATGCCTGATGAATTTTGCCTAAAAGCTGATGAAAGTGGAGCTTTACACAAAGAGAAGATGAAGAGGTATCATGATCAAAGAATCGAAAAGCGAGAATTTGCAGTGGGTGATCTTGTTCTTCTATTCAACTCTAGGCTGCGCTTGTTTCCAAGCAAACTCAAGTCCAAATGGACTGGTCCATTTTTGCTCACAAAAGTGCTCCCCCATGGAGCGATTGAGCTTGAGAATAGTGATGGAACAAGGTTCCTGGTAAACGGGCAAAGGATCAAGGTCTATCTGGGAAATGCTGAGAGTGTGCAAGAAGTGGTTGAGGCCTACCATCTTGATGAATTCTGAGTGATCAAGAGACTTGCGTCGTGCCGCGACGTTAAATCAAGTGCTACATGGGAGGCAACCCAAGATATACAATCTAGCCAACGATAGAATTTTTTTAGTACTTTTTATTGTTTGATTGCATCCCTGTATCAAATTCGATAGGTGTTTTAGTTGTGTACTAGTGTTGGCTAGACCTAGCATAGGGTCCGTGTCTAAATAGTGTCCAGAAAATATAAAAAGAATGGCCTAATGGTTGCTACATGTGCATGGACGAAATAAAAAATCTGCAGAAAAAGGTCTGGTGCAGAGGTCTATGGGCCCCATCAACGGTTTGTGGTTCAATCCACAGACCATAAATGGTGTCTGTAAATCCCAGGTATGTTCAGATTTTTTTAAAGTTAAAATGTCATTGACGGCTCCAATCTACGAACCGTCAATAGACCCACGGACTGTAGACGGGGTCTCGTGGATCCAAACCCTAAGTCTGCCTGACCCGACCCGGACCCCCTCTTTAAAAATCCCCTAATTTTAAAAACATTCCCATTTCCCTCCACTCACTCTCCAACCGTTTTTAACACCTAAACTCCCCTACATCACTCCATAACTCCCTCATAAAATCATCCATTCCATTCCCCTAAAACTCCCACGATTCCCTTCCATTCCAAACATTATTCATTCCATATCCCACAAAAACGGACGGGTTAGTAACGACAAGGTGTTTCTTTAGTCTTGCGAAGCTTAGTGTTGTCACGCAATCACCCCACTCCTCGTTGCTTGTAAGGTAACAGACTTTCTCTTCACTTTGAATTTCGATTCATAGATTGAATATAGAAAGTCGGGAGTTGGGTCTTGACCTTGGGTAATTAAGCATATGAAATTGCATGCCTAAATCTTAAGTACTAACACCCTTCGGAAGATAGATTGTGATTGTGTTTCCTTGATAAGTGTGAAACATGTCTAAATGTTGGTCTATATGTAAGTTTCGACTTAGCGTTCTAAATTTTGTATGAAATAATTATCAAATTGAATAATGGGAACCCTTAGAATGAAGAACTAGCATAATTGAATGTTGAAATGCATTATTAGACTAGGATAGTGTTGAAAAAGGTCAAATATGTGTGATCGGAAATAGAGAGTGTCTGAAATCTGGCAAGATAAATTCCACGAAACCTCGTCTACGGACTGTAGATCAATTTACGGACAGTAGATTAAGTCCATGGATGGATGCACTTGAGATTTTCACCAAGTGTGAAGTCACGGATGTGAACTACGGTCCGTAGTACATCTGTGGTTTCACTCTGTGACCAATATTGTTGATCCTCTGATCCACGGAAGGGATCCACCAGACCATAGATCAGTCTACGGACCGTAGATATCCACCGTAGATGACCACTATAGCCACTGTCTGAAATTTTTTTGGGTCTTTGTTGTTGTTTATTTTTAGTTCTAAAATGATTTCAAGAGTGTAGTTAGTTAGTATTGTTACTAATAACTCTTTCACATGTACGATGGCACCCAAGAAGCTAATCACATATACAAAATAGGGCAAGTCAAAATCAGTTGCCCCCAGCTTCCAGTTAATTGACGAAGATATCGATTAGGATAAGGATCCGACATATGTTCCTCCCAACACAAGGACTTCTCCCACTGCACCCCGAGTCACTAGAGGCACCTCCCAGAAGGTGATTCCCAACGTAGTCATTGTCTCCCAGTCTGATGAAGAGCACACACTGATCGGGTCACCAACTGGGGCTGCTTCCAGTTCAAAGGATGGGTCTATGCCCGGATCCGACTCTGCCCAGGCTTCGAGCTCTGAGTCTAGCCATGTTTCAGGTCCGAACCTGCCCATGCTGCAGGGTCCAGTGCTAAATCAGCCACAGGGTCGGGTGAAAATGATCAAGCAGCCTCGTCTGATGGGGCCACTAGCTCGGAGTCAGTACCAGAACCACGGACAGATGATCCTACTCTAGTGGCCGACGAGACAAATTGATGGTGTGTAGAGGGCCAATGGAAAATTTATCGGGATGCCAAGATGAAAAATGACAAAGAGAAGATGGTCCGACTTATTACAGAGGAGCGCAGAGTCCTCACTGGGAGCTTGCACACTGTCCCCGACATCCACCAGCTTTTTAAACTTCACAAGTGTGACTGGATGGCTCGAGACCTTGGGACTTATAGTGAGGAGATTGTGCGGGAGTTCTATGCCTCCTATGCTGCCATCTCCGAGGTTCGATTGACAAGAGGTCCAAGCCCACAACCCAAGACCATATCACTTCTTCTATGGTCTGAGGTTTTTCAGTTAACATATCACATGCCACCATTAGTCAATTTCTATATGGCCCTGGTCCTGAGCACACTTGGGCTCTCAACACGGCCGAATTTGATTACAGATGGGATATTGTGAGGAGTGAAACCTTCACGCGTAATGTCGAACAGAGGGAGACTATCTTGATATGGTTGGCCAGGCAAATAGCTACAGCTGGAGAGCGTGTGGAGTGGGTTAGTGCACCACGTTTGGGTATTCGATGGCCACTTTGACTTTGGTGGCCAAGTTTTTCTAGTTATTGGTGCGTAACAGGGTGTCACCTATGAAAGCTGACAACCAACTCACATGGGACAGAGTTGTCATGGTTGTAGCATTAGTAGCAGGCCTGGAGATCGGCATTGCCCGCATGCTGCTAGCAGAGATTCACGAAAGAGCATTCAAGACCTCCACTACTTACCCCTTTCCATGTTTGATCTTTCAATTGTGCAGGGATGCTGGAGTGCCGCTTTGGCGTTGTGATAGGTTGATTCACCCTACGGGGACCTTAGATATTAGCCTAATTCGGGATGAGGCTAATGTGGCAGCACCTCGCAGAGGGCCGAGGATCGATGTATCAGTGGGTGTTGTGGAGCAGATGCAGGGTGATGAGCCTGTCCTTCCATCCCACACTGATGATGCTCCTACCTCATCTTTTCAAGCCGCTAGTCAGGCTCCAGCTCATCTAGAGCCACCCCGCCATCGGGAGTCAATGTTACACCAATGGCCCGAGTCCAGAAGTTAGAGGCTTAGATGGCAACCTTGCTATACCACATTAAGCCCTAGATGCGAAAGTTGATTGTTGAGTCCGAAGAGAGAGTAGAAAAGCGGATGGAGGCACAAACGGACCAAAAGGTCCAAGCAGTTCATAAGCGACTCGATGCCTTCGAGTTGAGAGTTCTAGAGAGGCCAACTCCCACTACTGATATGTCCTCTTTTCGGACATAGCTAGCTAGTCTCCGAGCCGATGTTGATGCCATCCTGGCCACACCAGTTGTTGAGCCATAGGCTGCACCCTCTGCACTAGGTGATGATACAGTCCTGGGTGCACTATTCAGTAGAGATGATGCGGAGGACAGCCTGCACATGCCCGCGGTAAGAGGCATCGATCTAGTCATAACCCTGAGCTCACAGAGGAGGAAAAGGCTAGCAAAAGGCAGCGCAGGCAGGAGAAGAAGGCATAGAAAGCCTCCATAATAGAGGAGCAGCTGAGGCAGCAGAGGTCCCGTGAGATGGTTGCTGGGGCGTCGAGTTCTATGCCCGTGTCTGAAGTTCTACCTACTGTGACGATTGCTGTAAGCACCACTGATGGTGCAGTTAGGCTGGCAGATAGCACTACTGATGGTGTTGTCCTTATTGATGCGGGCACTACTGAGGGTGACCCGGTGTTGATTTAGCGGGTTTTGGGAAACTGGACCCACCCGATTGTTGATGGTTCGTCGGCGCTATGCGCCACAAGTTTGCTTCACCCAAATCCATTACTCTTTACTATTTTTCTTTGTGCATTGGGGACAATTGCACATTGTTTCGTTAGGGGTGGGGTAAATGGATTGTGAGTGATAGGGTGAAGTCTAAGTAACTCAACTCATAATCCTCGCTTGGGGTTTTCTTGCCTGTGTTCTTTTCTCTCAAGAGACTGTTTAATTTCTGTTGAACCGGCATGTGTTAGAATCGTATGGGTAGAAGCATGAAAACGAATAGCAGGATGTCTTATGAAAAATGACACACGTCCAGATTTTGTGATGTGTGCTAAAATTTGTAGGCTAAGATGAGTTGAATGTGTTGGCTCTGAGTATGACATGATAATGAACCAACTTGATGGCATGACTTAAGCTAAAACTTGAACTGGGTAATCTGATAATCTGATAATAAAACTATGTGCCAAGAGTGTGTGAGAATAGTTGATTGTTCAAACAGTTTATGTGCCAATCTAGAACTTGCCCGGTTAGTCATGGTAAGACAATTTACTCTAGAGGCTAGGAAGTGATCATAGGCCCTTGTTCTGATAAGTCCACAAATTGCCTAAAAGAAGAATCTAACCAATGAAATAAATGCTCCCTTTGATCCAAATGCTTTGAGCCTAAATTAGACCATTTCTTTCTAAACCCATAACTCACCTTCCCATAATCTTCGATGTTGGCCCCGGTCCCTCCTTGGACATGTGCACCTCGACTTAGGTCAAAAGCCTAAGTTGAGGGTGGCTAATGTAAAAGGTAACTTCAATCTTGGCCCTGACCTGACATCGGGTATTGTGCACCTCAACTGATGGCAAAATCGATAAGTTGAGGGTGGCTATGAAAGAAAAAACTGAAATAAAAATGGATATGAAAAGAGTTTGATGTTGAAAAGAGGAAAGGATGTGACTTGTTGAAAGCTAAAAAAGGAATAAAATGCAAGAAAAAGATGAAAGTGAAAAATAAACAGCTGCAAAGTCTAAAGTTGCATCCATGGTTAAAGAAAATTAAGGGAAAGAAGGTAAAACGGTAGGATGTCAAAAATAGGGCAAAAAGAGGTTGAACGCTGAAACGTAATGTCAAGGAGGGAAAAGTCACTAAATGTACCCAAATGTACCACACCTGACCCTGAGCCTGCGTTACAAGCCAAGAAAGCCCTACCGTGATCCTAGAATCTAGTTCGGAGAGTTTAAGCAGTGAAAATAAGGGCAAGCCTATGGCATTGAGCACTAAGTCTATTTGAAGTTACTTTCGAGCGTGAGTGTTGAATAAATCATTGTGCCTTGAAGGACATTCATTGTGTGAAAAAGGGATTTCGTTTGAAGTAAGGGCACTAGTTACATTGTCGAAAAGTTGGTACCTTGGGGATAGTGAGACAGTGTATGTTCTGTGTTGGTTGGTCGATCTGTGTCATATTCGGATCCGCATGAATTAGCTTGTCGAGTCTAAGAGAGCAGATTTTTGCACCTGAAAAGAGAGTAGGGTAAAGAGCCATGTGATTGCTTGTGCTTGAATTACTTGCTTCTATACAAGTGTCGTTTAGAGTCTTAGTGTGTCGCTTGAGGACAAACAACAAATTTAAGTTGAGGGTGTTGATATACCGAGAGTTTACGGTATTTTTAATACATTTCACTTAAAGAGACAACTGAAAGAAATGCATAAAAGGCCATCTACGGAGGTAATCTACGGACCGTAGGTCCATTGACGGTCCGTAGATGGTGGTCGTAGATCAGCAGGCAAGGCATGGTAGGAAGATCAGGGAAATATGACCAAGTGTGGAACCACGATGTCCATTGACGGTCTGTTGATTGATCTACGGACCGTACTGTTGAACCGTAGAATGATACTGCGAGGGTTCTAGTACCTGACTTTTCAAGAATCCAAGTATGGAACTACGGATAGGGATTGACAGACCGTGGATTGATCTACAGTTCGTACTGTTGTTCCGTTGTTTGCTTCAGAGAAGTTGATTTTTGGAGGCTGAAATATTTTCTAAGTCCTGACTGACAGAAGAGACTCACGGACCGTGGATCCATTGACGGTTCGTGAGTCAGTCTCGTGGAATGAAGACGTGTGCCTGAACAAACTTTCCTGATTTCGTTTCCCTTTTTATTTAGGACTTGTTTTCTATAAATAGGGGATATAAACCTCGTTTTTGGGGGTGAGACATTATAATTCTAGTTCTACTATGTGACTGGGGATTTTATTTTGAAAACCTAGAAATTCTTGATTTCCTAGGTTGATTTTGAAGATTTTGGTTTTGCAATTCAAGTTGAATTTATGGGTTTATTGTTCTCAATTACGTAAGTTCATAATTCTTTCATCTAAAACAATGAATTGTGTTCATATGATTATGGGTAACTAAACTTCATAACTACGGTTGTGGAACCCTGAGTGATTAACAAAGTATGAATAGTTAATAAGCAATCTTTGAATAGTATTTTGCATGCATTGATAATTCTTTCGTTTAGAAGTCATTTTAACAAGTGCACGCGTTAGAACTTGCCTTGTTGCTACTTGCCGGACCAAGGAGGCAATCAACAAGAAAAGAATTATCAACATAGATTTAGTGTGATACTATCTAATAGGCTAGTGTCGATTGGTGCGAAGTAATAACTAAGCCAAACATCGATTATGATGTCTTATATGAGGTAAAGGTAAGGGTTAGTAAATTATGCACACGTAGCCGGACCAAGGTGCGGGGTGAAACTCTCTAGATGCCGGACCAAGGATTTAGAAATACATAACTTACCACTTTGCATGTAAAATACTAGGAAAGGATTGTTATTGCTAGGATTACTGCGTTATAAGCTTATGGGAAACACGTATACCCTAGTTAATTCTCTCATCTTGATAAAAATAAAAATTGACTTTTGTTTACTAATTACTTGCTGAATTCTTACAATTTATTTTTACAAATTCCCCCCCCCCCCCTTTTTAATTTTAATTACTTGTTTTCGAAAGTACTTTGACTAAACGAATATAATTGTTGGTTAAAGTTAAGTCTAAACCATCTTCCTCGTGAGATCGACCCCAACCTACACGGTGAGTTCTTTACTTGATAACGATCGTTTATGCTTCTTTAGGGAGGTGTAATTTGAGCATATCAATGCGAAAAGGAAATATTGGTCTGAAAAATTAGATAATGCGTTGTGGGCATAAGGACCATATATAAGACACCTATAGGGACTTCTCCCTATCACATAGTATTTGGGAAAGCATGTCACCTTCCGACAGAATTAGAACATCAAGAATATTGGGCAATCAAAAAGTTGAACTTAGACCCTGAGCTAGCCGGTAAAAAAAGAGTGAATCAGTTGCATGAACTGGAGGAGTTTAGGCTCCACGCGTATGAAAATGCCAAGCTATACAAAGAAAAGACAAAGAGGTGGCATGACAAGCACATAGTAGCTCGTACATTCAATCCAGGAGATAAGGTACTACTCTTTAACTCTAGACTAAAGTTATTCCCCGAAAAACTAAGGTCTAAATGGAGTGGTCCTTTAGAAGTGGTCAGAATGACACAATATGGAGTTGTTGAACTTAAAGGTAAGACTGGCCTTACGTTCTTGGTAAATGGGCAAAGGGTGAAACACTATTTCGGTGAGGATTCGGATCGTGATAGGGAAGCTCTTGAGCTAAATGATGAATGATCCAAGCTGCGGCGTGCCGCAACGTTAAATCAAGTGCTACATGGAAGGCAACCCATGAACAATATGTAATAAATAGGAAGTTCTTTTAGTTCTTAGTTTTAGTTAAACATGATTTTCATTATTTGTAATTTAGTTTGTAATAGTTAAAAATGAAATAAAAATTATTACCTGAAGTCAGGCGCACTGGCAGGCGCGCCGCGTCTGGCAGGAAAGTTTAGAGTGCACGTTAAAGCGCTACGCAAGTGCACCGCCCCCCGCCCAGAGTTTCTAGAAACCGGGTTTTGACCCGGATTTCGCTCGACCCACTCCCCTTAAATCCCTAAAAACTCCCATTTTCACCAATTTAAACCGCCCAAACCCCACCCATATACTCTCTAACTCTTCTTCTTCTTCCTCCCCCATCACTCCCCAACTTCCTCCATTAATACCCACTCAAATCTCTTCACTTCCCCACTACAACTCCCACTATTCCATCATTTCCCATAAATAGTCATCTCTCTTCACTCCAACTTCACCCATTCTCCATATTCATTTTTTTCCTCTCTTCTTCCCTCTCCCCACTGCCCAACCTGACCCCCCCTAATTTTTCTAATTTATTTCTTTTTTTTCTCTAGTTTTCTCTTCTTAACAGGTTTCAATGGCACCTAAGGCGAAGAATGTGGCGGGGTCTAAGCGGAGTAGAAAGGGTGAAGCGTCTGGGTCCCGTAAGTAGGGAACTAGCTTGAAAATTCGGTAAAAAGGTGGTTTATCAATATGGGTTGACTTGGTTTGACTGCCAGCGGGAAGCAAAATATATGGGGGACTAATACGTCGATTCGGTTAGGTTACAGTCTCAATTTCCTGATATATATATATATATAGGATTGTGAGTTAGGACTGATGTTTATTTTTTACTATTCGGGCGATTGTAATTTTTCGTTAGTTCGTGAGTTTTATGCAAATTGGCTCACGAAAACTAAGTACAAAACTGTACCTATAAGAGGCAGAGATGTGAAGTTTTCGGCTAGGATATTGAATGAGTTGTTGGGTACCCCTAACTGTGATGCCGATGACTTTAATAGGTTGAAAGATAAACCCATGTATAGAGATATTCGACACACATTGTGTGGGGTAGAGTCGACAGCTAGGTGGGGGCGTAGTAAGGATACGGGGAGGCATTCCACCCTCCACTTTGCTAATTTCAATCTAATTGCTAGGGTGTGGCTGAAAATAGTGTGTAGTGTCTTGCTTCCGGCGAAACATTTGACTAAGGTGGCGCGGGATAAAGTGGTATTGGTCTATATGCTGATGAAGGGAATGCCGATGAAAGGTCGGGCAATCCTAAAGCAAAATATGATGAAGTTTAGGAACAATTTGCATTGGCGGTTTTGCTATGGGGGTTTGATAACCCGTTTCTTGAGGACCCAAGGTATAGAGGAGGAGGCTTGTGACTTGACTATTGCTTTTCACTCGGATCTGACAGGTAAAGTGGTTGATGTGACCCACACTAAGGCGTTAGACGCGTCCTATGGACATATCTTGTTTGCCCAAGAGAGGCAAGCCCGTGATGATAGTGTCATGGCGAGAATGTTTGGGATGGCGGAATTACAGCTGTGAATAGGTGGCCGTCCAGTTACAGATGCGGAGATGGCGAGCATAGCGGAGCGCTACCTCTTGACCAAGAGTGCAGCCTTCTTATGCAGGACTGGTCCCGCATTCTTAGAGCCTTTGGATGATGATGAGGGTACTGCTGATGAGGTTATGGTTGATGAGGAGGAAAATGTTGTGGACGAGGAGGCGAATGCCTTGATGGTGTTCGATGGTGGTGACGACGAGGCCTAGAGACCCGAGGGAGTATCCTAACTCTATACTTTGCTTTAAGTGTGCACTAAGGACAGTGTTTATATTTAAAGTGTGGGGTGGGGTAATATATCTCTGTTGTACATAGTTGTTTACTGCTTTATCGAGTCTAGCGTTAGTTTTTAGTTAAATTTTTAAATTTTTTGATTTTGGGTTCCTCAGCGTTTGTTTTCGGTACTTTTACTGAGGATTGTCCCTTTGAACCGACTGGGACTAGTTTATTGCTTTATTGAGTCTTAGAGTCGACATAGGAGTGACAATTCCCGATGATGGATGGATGACGACCGTCTTAAGGGAAATTAGTCACATTGAAGAGTAGGATTGAGAAACCAACCTTGGTCTCTTGAAGGTATGTTTGAATAAGTTAGTCAAACGTCATGGGTAGTCATATTTGGAAAAATACAATCGATTGTTTACCTTGTAACTAGCGTGTGCTCTTAAGTTTTGACTTAAAAATAATATGAAAATGGGCTTAATTGTGTAGTGATACCGTAATGCGAGTTGAATACGCATGTTAGTTGATATATCTTTATATGTGTCATGATTGCCATATGTGGTGAGTGTTGATTGGTTCTTGCTTAACTTGATATCTAGAACTTGCCTTGTGTGTGTTGAATTAGTAGCTTGTATGACTTAGGGAATGTGATTGAGGCGTTTCTTTGAAATAGCCAATTCTTCACTCTACTTGTATGCCTACCATTGAAATCGTCTCTATTGAAGCCCCATTGAGCCATTAGCCTTGTTTATTGATGAACCACCTGATAAGTCGAAACCCGTTTGTTGATACCGAGCCTTTTTTATCCTATGAAAATCCTTAATGCACTATGTTAAAGAATAAGGGTAAAAAATTGTTGGTTGATATAGCTAAGGGTGAAATGCTACATTGTGTGGAAAAGAAAATTCTATTTTGGCCCTGGTCCTTAGAGACAATGTGCACCTCAACTAAAATTGAGGGTGGCTAAGTTAGAACTATGCTCGAAACATTGGCCTTGATCCTATCAAGGAATATGTGTACCTTACTCGGATATTGAAATTTAGAGTTTGGATGGCTAGTGCAAAGGCATGAAAAAAAAAAAAATATATATATATATATATATAAAAATGAAATGATGAACAAGAAATAAAGGGAAAATGTGGAGCAACAAAGAGGGTACGTAGTCATGAAGTGTGTACTAGGAGGAAAGAAAAGTTATGAAGGAGATTGTTGGCTAAGTAATAACATATGCATTAGGGAGGTTTAGTCACTAAAATGATTCCCAAATACCCCCTCCCTTACCTTAAGCTGACATTACAACCAAATGAAAGTCCTCTTGATTCCTTGAGAAATATAATGCGAAAGTAAGAATACACTATGGGCAAGCTTATGGTATGATTGAGGAAAGTAAGAATTTCTTTTGTGAGAGTGAGTTGTTTGTTTGTAAACTAGGCCTTATTGATTTTGAAATTGCTTGAGTGAAAGGCTTTAATAAACATAAACAAGTGAGGGCATTCATGGCATGTGTAGGATTATCTAATTGATGTGTGGTATGAGTTTACATTAGCCCGGAAAAATAACAAAAGAGTCATTCTTTGAGCATGTGTAGGACTCAGTGTAAATGTTGTGAATTGTTGCATCCAATATGAACTACAAGATCATGATTAAAAAAAGGTTTGGTTAATTTTAAGGTGGGTTGATAAGTCCAAGGGTTATGAAAAAGAGTTGATAGTCTAGAGATTGTTTGAGGACAAACAAAATTATAAGTGTGGGTGGTGATCTTAGGCATAATTATATGCCTAAGTTGTCAATATTTGCCCATGAATCTATTAGATTGAAGAATGATCTTTAGTCATTAGCTTAATTTTTTGGTTTAACTTGTGATGATTGTGCACTTACACACATGATTAGTTGTTTCAGGAACTCTCAAGGGAATTGGATGCAACTTGAAGAAAAGAGATGCAAAAGAGCTTGAAAAGCGACCAAAGATGAAGGCCCTAGGGCCAGGCGCACTGTTAGGCGTGAGGCGGCGAGGGCCAACATTCAGAGGCGCCTCTCAGGCGCGACGCGCCATACATGAAGACTTAAAGCGTTTCCCTGGCGCTCTGTTGGGCGTGGCGCGCCAAGGTGAAAACTTCAGAGCGCCTCTTCAGGCGCGGAGCATCACCCTGATGCCGACTTTTCTAAGTTTTAAACATTAATTAGGATTCCAAATTTTAGTAGGATTTGTTCCCAACTTTTTCTACTATTATAAATAGATCCTTAGGGCTCCATAATTAGGGTCGACTTTTCATTGGTGTGTAAGAGCATGTATCTATGTGTGTAATAGATTTTGATCTTCTAACTCTTCTATTTTTGGGAATCGCATGAACAATTATATTTTCTTGTTTTCTAATAGCATGAGTGGCTAAACGCCCTTGTTCTAGGGCTGTAGCTACGAATTGATTGTTGATTATTTAAGGCTTTTTTTGAATTAATTATTGGTTGTCATTATAAGTTACTTCTATATTCTTGTTTTAGTATTTCTTGACTGGCTATCTAGAGATAAATCTATTGTCTAATCTTAAAATCGGGAGAGGAGAGATTAGATAGACCAGAGAATATAGAGAGCTCGATCGACCCATTAGATTGAAGTGATTTGTGTTCAGGAGTGACGCCCGAACGAACAACTTGTTTGGTTACGAAATAGGATGAAATATAAATGCTCGCCAGTTAGTCTATTTATCCCTGCTCAACGATGTAGTTAGATAGTTAATTGGAGTAGGCGACTAGAGGTGTATAGCCCGACTCATACAATTAACCCTATAAACCAGTAACTTGAAAACCGAAATTAATTCTAAGCCAATAATATGATACATGATATTCAATATATGTTGCAGCCCTAGAATTTCTTTTGACTTGCTTGAAACAGTATACTAAAGTCGTTCAAAATTAGTTACTTTCATTTAGTGCATAATTAGTAGTAATTAACAATCAATCGTCAACTCTTGAAAAGGTTACTTTTACTTTTATTTGTAGAATTAAGCTTTAAATATAAATTGATCATAAGTCCCTTGGGAACGCTAACTCGTTTCTTAAAGAATCTATATTACTTGCGCGACCACATACACTTACGTGTATACTGGGGAGCAACAGCGATCTTTGTTGGATCGCTGCTGTAGTTTCATTCAGTCGTTGTTTTCGCGTGAAAAAGAAGAAGAACGAGGTTTTGTGTGGTGTACGTTGGGTATTGTTGGTCGAAGGAGGTGCATTGAAGTTAGAGTTGGAAGAATTGGGCCATTGATTTTGAATACAGTTGGGCTAAAATATAGGCTGCTGAGTTGATTAAGAAAAAGGGCCCAACAGTTGATATTTCTAATGGGTTGAAGAAATTGGTAAGGAAGTGGCTACAATTGCAATTACAAAGGATTACAATTATAACAAATTAAAGTTAAAAAGTTTAGCCGTTTGAATTTAATTGATGAATTCGGCCAAAAGTTAAATAAGACAAAGTCATATAAATTAATTAACAAACTTCTTAATTTTAACAAAATAAAATAATTAACTTAAGTATAAACTAATTAACTCAAAATATAGCTTATAATTAATAAATTTGTTATATACAATATATGGTTCAAACGATAATAAACATTTATATACCGAATATAATTCTTTCCTATTTATTTCCCATCTTATTTCTGCATTAGTAAATGTTCCTGAATAATATCTACAATAATGTTCTATTTTTTCTTCTCCATACCTGTATTTTAATACTCCTCCATAACTTTTTTCACTGGCATCTGATTCTACTATATAACATACTACCACTTCCATTAATTCCTCAACTACCAGTTCCGCTACGAAAAATGGTATCAGATCTATGAATAATAAGAAACATAGTAAGAAACATACTAGTAGAAAATTAAGAAAAATAAGAAGAAAATTAAACAAATTATATCCGGAATATAAAGAACTTAATATTACAAAAACTGATAACAAAAAATTAGATCAATTAGTAGATAATATATCTAAAAAAGAATATAAATATACTCAATAGTTAAAGATACAATGAATAGAGAGAGTAAAAAATATAAAGAAAAACTTACTGAAATAATTATAACGAAAAGACAAGAATTAGAACATAGGCAAAATAGACTTAACAGTAATATATTTGCAGGAACTTGTCAAAATCTATAATAGCACAAAGAAAGACTATTTTATATCTAGAAATACAAATAAATAACTTAGAATATAAATTTTAACACAATCTATAAATGAATAAGGAAGAATACGCGATAGACGAAAAAACATACAAAAACTATGACGGATTAAAAATAAAGATAATATTTTCTAATCTAGGAAGAAGATATAAGAAAATAGGTGACAATATAAGTTTAATGTTAGAAAAAGAAACGGTAAAACTAGAAGATAGTTTAAGTGCTATGATAAGAATAACAAAAGAAAATGAAGAAATAGATAGAAAAACGGAAATTGAAAAAATAAAACAACACGCAAAAAAGGAAGTACAACAATTAGAAGAATAAAAAATACTAAAATAATAAAACTAGAAAAAGAGTTGGCAATATTAAAAGAAATGTATGAAATTAAACAAAAAACGAAATTAGCAAATGAGATAATAAAATTTAAAGAAAAATTGCAATTAGAAGAAGAACTAGAAGAGAAAGACGAAAATAACCAAGATAATCTACCCGAAATAAGAATTGATGAAATAAACGACGATGATCTAGAACAACATTCGGAAACAAGCGAAACATATACGGAAATTTTAGCAAACATAGATAATACAAAGAATTTAGAAATAAATACAGGAGACGTAGACATGGATGAAAAACTTAGCACATCAGGAGTAAAAACCCAAAAAATTTAAAATATTATAATGCAAACTACGGACAATATGATAAAGAAAAAATTATATGGGATAAAAGATTAAATAAAAAATGGACGCCTAAACCAATAACTGGACAACATGATTTTTTAGATTTAGACTGTGTAGCAGATATAAATAAAACAATCCAATTATGGATAGGATATATATCAAAACAATTAATAGATAACA
>JAJOOH010018767.1:0-28419 GCA_029582605.1 Solanum gracilifrons
AGTCGCATCTATTCGGAAGTAAAGGATGCGCACCATATCTATTCAACGTTCAAGTCGAAAGAAATTTGCGTTGAAAGATATTTGCATTTAAGTCGCATCAATTCAGAGGTGAAGGATGCGAACCATATCTATTCAACATTCAAGTAGAAGGAAACTTGCGTTGAAAGATATTTGCATTTAAGTCGCATCTATTCGGAAGTAAAGGATGCGCACCATATCTATTCAACGTTCAAGTCGAAAGAAATTTGCGTTGAAAGATATTTGCATTTAAGTCGCATCAATTCAGAGGTGAAGGATGCGAACCATATCTATTCAACATTCAAGTAGAAGGAAACTTGCGTTGAAAGATATTTGCATTTAAGTCGCATCTATTCGGAAGTAAAGGATGCGCACCATATCTATTCAACGTTCAAGTCGAAAGAAATTTGCGTTGAAAGATATTTGCATTTAAGTCGCATCAATTCAGAGGTGAAGGATGCGAACCATATCTATTCAACATTCAAGTAGAAGGAAACTTGCGTTGAAAGATATTTGCATTTAAGTCGCATCTATTCGGAAGTAAAGGATGCGCACCATATCTATTCAACGTTCAAGTCGAAAGAAATTTGCGTTGAAAGATATTTGCATTTAAGTCGCATTTATTCGGAGGTGAATGATGCGCACCATATCTATTCAACGTTCAAGTCGAAGGAAACTTGCGTTGAAAGATATTTGTATTTAAGTCGCATCTATTCGAAGGTAAATGATGTGCACCATATCTATTCCACGTTCAAGTCGGAGGAGACTTGCATTGAAAGAATTTTTATTCGTCCTATCAATGGATATACATTCAAAATCCTACCGATGGATCATCTTTTTTCATTCGTCGTACTGATGGACATACATTCAAAATTATACAGATGGATTATCATCTTCATTCATTCTACCGCTGTGCATGCATTTTAATCCTACCAATGGATCATCTTTATTTGTCGTATCGTAAGAGATGCTACATTTTTTCCTATAATTTTGTCTCTACTAATGAGTTTCATTTTTGTTTTTTTTTAGGACATCCAAGAGGATGCATTTTCAGTTGAGCCACAGGTGCGGACAACTTCAACAAGGACGCAACACAGCGTGGAGCCTTTTGGAGGCAAATACAAGATCAACTTCCACCACATTCCAACCACACTTTTATATGTAGGTCATGTGTTCGGTCAAAATCGGGTTTGTCAATTTTCTTTGTCCATGGTTTCTTTCATCAATCATATCCAACGAAAGGGACAACTGTTGACACCCAATTTGGCCTAACATTTTCAAAATTCTTAACTTTTAAGTTTTATTTATTCAATAGTTCAAAATACATTTTTATAATTTTAAATAAGTTTATCAATATTTATCCTCAATTATCAAAATTTTAGATTTTTTATCAGTTAATTTTAATTACATTACTTTTTGTCACAGTCGGTTGAATACGTTCAAATATTTGTTCATTTTGATTAAATTATTATTTTTATTAAATTGCATTGTTTTACACGTCCTGAGTTACGTTCATTACATTTTTTAATATTCATTTTATTCATTACTTTTGTTAATATCAATTTTGATGAGTTTAACACAGTCTAGAAATACTCTTAAATTAGGATAATAATTATATACAAATATTTTATTTAACCAACAATTTTGGGTCATAATCTCAAGCCCACAATTTGAGCCTATTGTAAAATTATTTCCTATATAAATTTTGATTAGAATAAAAAATAAGGGGGTGGTGAATTATTTTTAGGGAGAAGGTTGTAAATTTTTCAGATTTTTTATCCACAGAAGGGTTTCAAAATTTTCAAGCAATGACGTTGCTTTGCGAACTGTGTAGAGTAGTAGTAACGAGAAAATACGGTCGATGTGAAAACCCCTGGATCTTTCAAGAATACTTTGATTCAACCACTTTTGATTTGATGATACAACACTATTGTTATGATTTGTTGATGTCAGTAATAAAAGATAGACATGAGACTAGCTCGAGTGATTTAAAGTGGTGAATTCGTACTAAGCTAATCGATATTCAAGCAATGAGGGATTTGGTCGAGATGATTCGTTCAATGAAATGTGAGAATCTAGATCCAGATACAAATCTTTTCGGATTTGGGTTCGAATTCTGATTCAGATCAGGATCTGAATTTACCTCCAAATGACCCAGTTCGAGAAGCTGCTAATCGAGCTTCTTCTCCTGTTCGATATCCTGTTTGAAAAACTCAGGTTGGAGAAACTTCTGTTGGAAAAGCTCGGGTTGGAGAAGCTTCTATTGGAAAAGCTTCTGTTCAAAAAGCTCCTTCTATTGTTCTTGTTCAAGCTTCTTCATCTGTTCGAGCTTCATCTTCTCCAGCTCCAGCTTCTTCAGATAATCCTGTTCGAGGAGCTTGATGTGCCACAAAATCGTGGCACATTTGATGCTTAAAATTATGAACTAATACTGGAATTAAGTGATATTTTGGGATTATTTGATGGGTTTGTTAAATGTGTAGGCAGAATCTGGGTTGTACAGAAAAAGAAGCAGAACTGATGTTGGCCCAAGTGAAGTTCACATTCAACTTCATGAACCGTTAACTTTGTTACGGTCCGTGGTTAGGCTCGTGAAAGTGGGCCATCACGGCGGTTTATACGGGCCGTTGTTATTACCACAAACCATGGTACTTACCGTGAAGCTGAACCAGTATAAAAACAAGAAAGAGTTGAAAGAAAGTTTGAAAACAAAGTGAAGACCACGGGTGACTTCACGGGCCGTGGTACTCACTACAGGCCGTGGTGTCTCTCGTGGTACATTTTCCATTGACCAAGTTTGAAGACCCACTCTGGGGAAGATTCAAGGCAAGACCATGGAGGAGTTCATGGTCCGTGAATCCCTTGACGGGTCGTGGTAGTGGCCGTGACAAGTCCCGACAACTCAATCCTAACTTGATTAGGACTCATTTTAAAACATTCTATTTTGAATTACTTTAGGGCATTTTGTGAATCATTATTGAGGATCGGACGTTTCACAATGAGGAACAGAAAAAAAAAACTTGAGTTTTAGATTTTGGATTCAGATTATTGTCATCGGTGGGACGTTGTTCATTTTGATCTTGAGATTATCAAGTGGTTGTTGATTTATCGATTATTTTTGTAAGTAATTCTTAATATGTTTTCATTATTTATTATTGATTCTTTGCATAAGAACATGAGTGGCTAAACGTCACGACTGGGTGTGTGGGATCTATGATGATATTCTAGTTGCTTTTCCGTAAAATGAGTAAAAAAGCAATCTTTGTTTACAACTTGTAGTTTACAACTTTCATTATCATTTTAGGCTATTGAGTGCACGCTTTAGACTGACCTGTATTTGGTGTTTGTTTGAGAAAAAAACATCAGTTGGGAAAAAGCTAAACTAAGTTTACGAATTGAAGTTAAAGTCGGATTTCGAGAAAAGGGATCTTTAACACCATATCAAATTAAGCGAAGTCCAATATCGATAACACTTTACGTTCGAGAGAATTAGAGTGAATATTATCTAATTAGGCTGAGAAGCGTTAGATTTATTTAAGTCGCTAAGAGTCTGTAAACATTGATTTACTTGATACTCAATTTACGGAAGAGCGTTATAATCGATATCATAGTGAACACAAAACCTGGTTTCTTTAAATTGATTGAATCAACTTACAACGAGATATTTTGTGAACCGTGTAACTAAGTTTTGGTTGGAAGTACTTGCTGATATAATACTTTTTAATTAAACCCAATTTTACTTTCCTTGTTAATTGTTTAGGAAATAGTAACGACAATTGAGTAAATGCGATAGTGAAACTTTACGTGTAAAGAAATTCTCTATGGGATCGACCTCAACTCTAGTTGAGTTCTGTAACTTGACAACGACCGTTTACACTCTTTATTTGGAGTGTAAGTTTGGACGTATCAAATTTTGGCGCCACTGCCGGGGAATTTCAATTCAGAAGTATTTTACTAGCTTTTATTCAATTTGTAGTTATGTTTCCTAATTTTACGTTTTGTTCTGTGTTTGTATCTCTTTCAGGTGAGTGCTACTGTGTATGCCAAGTTTCAGGAGTAAATGAGTTCCATTGACCCTTACGACTCAGAACTCGAAAAGACTCTTCGAAAAATGGTGAATGCACAAGAACTGGAGGCACAAAGACAAAGGTTGGGACTAGAAGCTGAAGCCGCTGCAAGCGGTGTTCAGCAGAACGGCGATAGCAACCAACCTAGGGTGGTAGATGAGAATAGAGGAGTGGATGGATTGATCCCTGCCCAGCGCCAACCAATAGCTCCAAGGGGTAGAGCTCAGCATCCAACGCACATGATGTATGATGAAGATGATGTAGATTTGGATGGAGCTGGAGCCACTGGAGCGATAGTGTTACCTGCACTACCTCGAGGTGTTAAGTTTACAATCACCAGCACTATGATTCAATTGTTGAACCTTAAAGGTATGTTTAGGGGTGCAGCTGATGATGATGCAAATCAGCACTTGATGAACTTTGTGGCTATATGTAAGTCACAAGAGATTCCTGGGGTAAACCAAACAACAATGAGATGGAGGCTGTTTCCATTGTCTCTTACTGGAGAGGCAACTAACTGGTTGAATGAGATGCCAGATGACTCCATCAGAACTTGGAATGAGTTGAAGGAGGCTTTCCTGGAACGATTTTTCCCAGAATCAAAAGAGTTGCAGATGAAGGACGAGATTAGTACACACAAGCAACTACGAGGAGAAGCCATGCATGATACTTGGTGGAGGTTCAGCCAAAAGTTAAAGAAATGCCCCAACCATGATCTTACCGAAAGACATCTTAAACATGCCTTTTATAGGTCTCTGAATTATGATACTAAACCTGATGTTAATGCAGTTTGTGGAGGCTCATTTATGAGGAAGCCATTTGCAGAAAGCATGCAGCTATTAGATGAGGTCTCAAAGACAACAAAGCATGGTACACTAGAGATGCAGTGGTAGGAGAGCTCGGGTATACATTTGGGCTTTCAGCTGAACAAAGGAAGAGAGAAGAAGAAAGGGACCAAGACATGGCACATATGAGGACTCAAATAGACTTGCTCACAAAGCACATTGTTGCCAAGTCTAAAAAGGTGAATTCTGTGGGACAGCAACACAGGTATGAAAATCAGGATCTTGACATTGATGAGGAAGCTAACTATTTGGGGAATCAAGGAAGTTTCCAGAATGATAACTTTGGAAATCAGGGTTACAATTCTGGAAATGCAGGTCGGAGCTATGCTAGGGATGGTCAGTATGAAATGCCAGCAAATAGAGATCAAGGAAACTGGCAAAACAGAGAGGGGTATAAGAATGACCGCAGTGGTGTATATGTACCTCCAAGTAATAGAGACCGGGTGAGTGGTAGTTCAAACGGGTCCAAACTGGAGGACAAAATGGCTAAGGTACTTCAGAAGGTTGAGTCAACTGATGCAGGGGTGAAAGAAATGAGAGGTGACTTCTCGAGCATGAGTCAGTTGGTGGACTCTTACACCACATCTATTAAACAAATAGAGCAGCAGTTAGGGCAACTCTCAGCCTCAATGAATCAGAGAAAGAACGGATCACTACCAAGTCATACCATTCAAAATCCCAAGAAGGAAGGACACTGCATGGCCATCACCACCAGGAGTGGTAAAGTTCTTTCTGACCCTATTTCTGCAGGTACCAAGTATGAACAGGTCTTGGAGCATGCTAGCAGAGAGGATGATGAGAATATACAGGTAGATGATCATAAAGAGGCTCAATAATCTCAATCTAAAGCACAACATTCGAGAGGAAAAGAGAAAGAGATTCAGGAACACCTGCCCTTACAGCAGATTCCCAGGCCACCTCCTCCTTTCTCTCAAAGGTTCAAAGAGAAAGCTGAAGATGGAAAGTTTACGAAATTCATCACCATGCTGAAATAACTTTCAGTAAACATTCCATTGGTTGAAGCCCTAGAGCAGATGCCAGGATATGCCAAGTTCATGAAAGACTTGGTCACCAAGAAAAGAGATGTAAGTCATGATTTCTCTAACGATGTTCATCATTGCAGTGCCATTTCTACCAGATCTCTGGTGCAGGAAAAGGAGGATCCAGGTGCATTCACAATACCATGCACCATTGGGTCAATCAAGTTTGCAAAAGCTTTATGTGATCTGGGAGCTGGCATAAATCTGATGCCTTTAGCCTTTTATAAAAATTTAGGTTTGAGAGTACCAAAACCTACATCAATGAGGTTGATGATGGCTGATAGGTCAGTAAAGAGGCCAGTGGGAATCCTGTGTGATGTACTGGTAAAGGTGGACACTTTCATCTTTCCAGCTGATTTTGTGATTCTGGATTGCGAAGTAGATTTTGAGGTTCCCATACTCTTGGGAAGACCCTTTTTGGCCATAGGAAGAGTTTTAGTGGATGTTGAGAGAGGTGAGTTGAAGTTCAGATTCAACACTGATGAGGTAAGGTTCAACATTTGCAGGTCAATAAAACAGCCACGAGATATGAATGTGATATCTGCAATAGAGATGGTGATTGATGAAGACATGAGGGTACCTATAGAAGAGAGAATGGTTGTTGAAACATTAGCAGCAGTACTGATGAACTTTGATGTGGATTTCCGGTCTGACTATGTAGAGATCGTGAATGCCTTGCAGGGTATGAGAGCACATTCATATGCGCCAAAGAAATTGGACTTGGACTTGAAAAACAGGCCAAGTCCTCCAGCGAAACCATCCATTGAGGTGCCACCAGTGTTAGAGCTGAAACAGTTACCCAATCACCTCAGGTATGTATTTTTGGTACTAATAACACTTTTCCTGTGATATTGGCTGCAGATTTGAATGAAGAACAGGTACAAGAGGAGATCAAGGTGCTAAAAAGATACAAAAGACCCATTGGATGGACCATTGCTGATATAATTGGGATACCTCTAGGTATTTGCACGCATAAGATTCAGCTTGAGGAAGACTGCAACCCGAGTATTGAACACCAACGGAGGTTGAACCCACATATGCAAGAGGGGGTTAAGAAAGAAATAATCAAATGGTTGATGCTAGGGTGGTCTACCCTATTTCTGATAGCCACTGGGTTAGTCCAGCGAAATGTGTGCCTAAAAAGGGAGGCATGACTGTGGTAGCGAATGCCAAGAATGAATTAGTCCCGCAGAGACCGGTCACTGGATGACGAGTGTGCATGGATTACAGGAAGCTGAACAAGTGGACTTTGAGGGATCCTTTCCCCATGCCTTTCATGGACCAGATGCTTGACAGATTGGTAGGTAAAAGATGGTATTGTTTCTTAGATGGATACTCTGGCTATCAATTGCACCTGAAGATCAGGAAAAGACCACCTTCACATGTCCTTATGGCACCTTTGCGTTTAAATGCATGCCATTTGGACTATGTAATGCACCAGCCACATTTTAAATGTGTATGATGTCCATCTGTAGTAGGCGATACTTTTGATGACTGTTTGTTAAATCTTAGCAGGGCTTTACAGAGATGTGAGGAAGCCAACTTAGTGCTAAATTGGGAGAAGTGCCACTTCATGGTAAAATAAGGCATAGTCCTTGGACACAAGGTGTCACAGAAAGGAATTGAGGTCAACAAGGCTAAGATTGAGGTGATTGAAAAATTACCTCCGCCAATTTGTGTGAAGGGTGTTCGAAGCTTCCTAGGGCACGCCAGATTCTATAGGCGTTTCATCAAAGACTTCTCAAAAATTGCACACCCCATGTGCAAGCTTTTAGAGAAGGAGGTGAAATTTGTCTTTGATAAGACATGCCTTAAAGCTTTTGAGTGCCTAAAAGAGAAACTGATTTCAGCACTAGTGATTATTGGCCCAGACTGGGCGGAGCCATTTGAGGTAATATGTGATGCTAGTGGGACTGCGTTGGGAGTTGTGTTGGGACAAAAGCACAACAGGAGTTCCATCCGATTTACTATGCTAGTAAGTTGCTAAATGGGGCACAACGAAACTACACAGTCACTAAACAGGAACTATTGGCTGTAGTGTATGCTTTTGAAAAATTCAGAGCTTATCTTCTGGGCACTAAAGTGATAGTTCACACATACCATTCTGCTTTGAGATATCTCATGGAAAAAAAAGATGCCAAGCCTAGGCTGATCAGATAGGTATTGCTTCTTCAAGAGTTTGACTTCGAAGTGAAAGACATGAGAGGTTGTGAGAACCAGGTAGCCGATCACCTGTCTAGGTTGGAAGCTGCAAAGAAGAAAGAACTTGAGCTCGAGATAGATAACACATTCCCGGATGAGCAGGTATTAGCTGCTACTTTTGACCTTATTCCTTGGTTTGCTGACTATGCTAATTTTCTTGTCAGTGACTTAATGCCCGGGGGACTAACATATCAACAAAGGAAAAGGTTCATGCATGATGTAGACAAGTACTTTTTGGATGAACCATATCTGTACAGGGTGTGTGCTGACAATATAATTAGGCGATGTGTTTCAGAAGCCGAAATGTTGCATATCTTGGAGGCCTGTCACTCATCTCCAGTTGGTGGTCATCATGGTGGTGCTCGAACAACTCACAAGATACTAAAGTGTGGGTATTACTGGCCTACAATTCATCAAGATGCAGTGGATATAGTAAGGAGCTGTGATGTGTGCCAGCGGCAAGGAGCCATCTCTAGGCGCCATGAGTTACCCATGACACCTATTCTGGAGGTGGAATTGTTTGATGTGTGGGGTATTGACTTCATGGGTCCCTTTGTGAGTTCATATGGGAAGAAATATATACCGGTGGCTATGGACTATGTGTCCAAATGGGTTGAAGCTGTTGCATTACCTGAGAATGATGGAAAGAGTGTCGCTGGGTTCTTGAAAAAGAACATCTTCTCAAGGTTTGGAACACCCAGAGCCATTATCAGTGATGGTGGGTCTCACTTCTGCAACAAAGTCTTTAGTGCACTTCTGACCAAGTATAGAGTAAAACAGCACAAGGTGGCAACACCTTATCACCCACAGACGAGTGGTCAAGTGGAAGTTTCCAATAGGGGAAATTAAAGCAATCTTGGCAAAGACAATGGCTGCCAACATGACAGATTGGGCACGGAAGCTAGATGATGCCCTATGGGCATATCAGACAGCTTTTAAGACACCAATTGGTATGTCTCCATATCAATTGGTTTTTGGAAAGACGTGTCATCTACCAGTTGAGCCTGAGCATAGAGCACTCTGGGCGTTGAAGAAGCTGAATCTAAATTGGAGCGAAACCGCAAACTTGAGGCTAGATCAGATCAATGAGATGGATGAATTCCGTTTGAGTGCCTATGAGAGGGCTGCACTGTATAAGGAGAGGATGAAGCTATATCATGACAAACATATTGAGAAAAAGAGCTTTACTCATGGTGACTTGGTGTTACTTTTCAACTCCAGACTGCGTCTGTTTCCAGGAAAATTGAAGTCTAAATGGTCTGGACCCTTTAAAGTCACACAGGTTTTTCAATCTGGTGCTATTGAATTGGAAAATGAGAAAGGCGAGAGGTTCAAAGCTAATGGTCAGCGAATGAAGGCATATTTGAGTGCTCCTGAGGATGTGAAAATTGTGGAGGAATGTAAACTTGATGAAGTCTGAGTAATCAAGTAACCTGCGTCGCGCCGCGACGTCAAATTGTGCGCTGCTTGAGAGGCAACCCAAGATGTAATTATATTAGGTATGTTCTCGTTTTTCTTATTTTTCTTTATTTTTATAGAGTCACTGTGTGCTGAAGTGTGCAGGAGAGAATAAGGGGAAAAATGCAGAATTGGTGCAGACTGAACGTCACGGTCAGGACCACGAACCTAAAGCTTTTCACGGGAACTATCACGATTCGTTAAATTGAGGACTAAATTTAGAAACTACTATAAATTGAATAAATAGGGTTCACAGAGGTGTTCACGGTCTGTCATATAGTGTACGAGCCGTCTAACCTCTCGTGAACCTCAGGTAGGAATCTCAGTTCCAAGTCAACATAACAGATAGTTTCACGGACCGTGATTTCTTTTACGGGGAACTTCACGATCTGTCATCTGCATCAGGTAAGTTTCTTTGCCAGGGTAATGTCACGAACAGATCCACAGACCGTGATATCTTCCACGAGAAGTTTCACGACCCGTAATCTACTACCCAGTAACACCGATGACTCGACCTGACCTGCGCGTAACCCAATTCATAAATTAAAACGTATTTATTGATTCCAAAGGGAAAAACTTCAGTTTCTCTTTTTTTCTCCTCCACAACAGTTATCTAAGGAAGAATTGATCATCATTCATCAATAAATCCTACATCTAACCAGGAATCCAAACCCTAAGTGTTTAGTTGAGCAAGTGTGTCCAGCTATTTCCCATTTTTTGGTTTGTTCAATCCAAGTAAGTTGAGTTTCAATGGTTTGCACCGTTAAATCTTGTCTATAATGACTTCGATTTTCTCGGCTTCAGTATGCATTTGTGATGATTAATTGCTAAACTATTACTTACTTGGAGTGGGTAAATCAAAATTGGAAATTTGTAGTTATTCTTGTGTGTTGGTCGATCACAGGAGGGTCAAATTTGTAGGTCAGGTAGTGAAATTTAGGTTACTTAATTTAGTTGAATAAGTAGTAGGGTAGGATTTAAAGTATGAGAAGAGCCTGTATTTGTACAACAATGGGGATTAAGTGCAAAAATTTGACGTTGGGAGGACGATGACTGACCTATTGCCTAGTCTAAGACTACGACAGGTTGTACGGACCGCGGAAGACATTACGGGTCGTGCAACTTGTTGTAAACCACACTTGAAAATTAACCAAGCCCTCAGTGGTCCTCAGTTAAAGTTCACGGGCAGTATCACGGACCGTGGTTCACTCCACAGGCCGTGTAACCTTCCGTTAACATCCCTTAGTTAAATGGCCAGAAATTCCTTGTGCACTCTGATCCGGTCTAAACTCTACGAGGGACATCACGGTCCGTGGTTTATACCACGGCTAGTTCTAGTGCTCGTAGTGTTTCCTTGTTTGTATTTTTAGGTATTTAGGTTTTGTTAATATTGTGATTTCGTGGCCCTTCCCGATGATAGATTGGGTGACGACATTCTTACGACAAGGAGTCACGATGATATTACCCAGGGAAAGTTTGAGTACCCGCTAGTTTGTCGTTTTATTAATGATTGTACTGAATTGGTGTTTTGCTTCTCAAGTACAATGGGTCCCAGAAGAAAGAATGCTAACAAACCTGCTTCTGTCACTGCTTCATAATCAGAGGGTCATGGCGACTCTGAAGCGAGTGGGTCTGAGGTACAAATAAATGTTACACCTGAAGATCACTCGTCTCGGGCTACTAGATCATTGGCTAGCAGAGCTATTCTCCAGAACTTTCCTTCTTAATCTGAAGAGACATGTAGTAGTTCCGAGAATGGGGAAAACTCGGGAAGTCAAACTGATACTGCTGTTGGTAACCAATCTGCAGATGACTTGGGGGACGGTGCTGAATCTGATAGCGGTTCTCAGGCCGACACAAGTACTTCTCCACCTGTGGCTACCATAGAAGCTGAAACTGGAGTACGAGAGGAAACAATTAATAGAGATAATGAGGAGGAAATCATCGATGATGATACCATGGTGATGTATGTGAACGCTCAGGAACCTAACCCTGCATTGAGACCACAGCTGATTGCTTGTTATCGCTCCATGTGGACTGTCAACAGGTCTAAAGAGTTCTTCGACAATGGCATTGTGAATAAAACTGGGGGCTTCAAGAATCGAGCAATTATGCCTGAGACTAGGGTGGTGGTAGCTGATGTCAAAGCATTCTTGGACATCTATCAGATATTTCAGCTCCATCAGTTCGATTGGATGGACAATGCACCTGGTGAATACTCTAGCCACCTGACCAGAGAATTTTATTCCTCTTATGCAGCTACATTGATGAATTTTGCTGCGGATACAAAGACCACGAAGCATGGATAGAAAGATATGGCTATTACCTGGGGTCCACTCAACTCAATCATAGTTAGGAGCAAATCAATAGATATTTCTGAGGCGTCGATTAACACAATGTTGTACGGCCCAGAATACTCTGCACCCGTTTCAGTTGGGCTTTTCGAGGGCAAACATCATGAGGTCACCAGTGATGCTACAATGGAAGATCAGACTTCTCGAGAAAGGGTTTTACGCTGGATTGTGAAGCAAATTGCCATAGATGGAGAGAATGCAGGTTGGGTCACCACAACTCCAACACTTATCACTAAAGCTTCGCTATCTTTCCCGGCCAAGGTTTGGTGGGCTGTTGTCCGAGCACAATTGAGACCGACAGCTAATGATAACACTTTGTTCCCTTCACTGGCCTCGTTAGTAGCATGTCTTATGGTAGGTTACCCTGTCAATGCATGACGGATAATAGCAATCGAGATGAGAGACAGGGCTCTAAATGAGAGATCTGCACTTTCTTTTCCCTGTCTGATAGGGAAATTATGTCGAGGAGCGAATATTCCTCCGAACAGCCTAGTTGACAGATGGGGTGAAGCATTCAGACTAACCCATGTTTCAAAAATCAAGGATGTCGCGAACCATCTCTTTGGCGCGAAATTTGCCATTGTAGGTACTTTAGCTGTTATTTCACATGTCCCACTTGATATCCCCCAAGCAAGTAGAGATCCAGAACAGAGAGAGTCATCACAATCGTCCACAAAGGCACCACCACCTCCAGCTTCAGCCTTCCAGACTCCAGGTACCTTTATCACTACCCCTATGCTTTTTCTTGAGAAATTAGTTGCAGATCAGCGCCAGACCAGGACATTGGTGGACCAAATTGTGCTTCGGAATCCCCAGTTGATAGAAACAAAGGTATTAGCTGCGAAAAAGAAGATCAAAGATGAGAACGAAGCTATCAGTCTTAAAGAACAGAATGGATGGTTTGGAGAACCTTGTTCAGGATCACTTTCAGGCTGCCAGTTCAGCAGATATTGAAGAATTCAGAGCCTAGTTGGCCGAAATGCGCACTCACATTGCTAAGCTGGCTGAAAAGCCAGCATAGGTGCCCACTACGGTCATGCCAGAGTTGTTGATGCAAATGTTAAGTCAGGCACCCTCCACTCAAACACTCGATGATCTTTGGGGAGCACCCCCTACAAGTAAATCCGGCAAGAGAAAATACATAGCTGGAGAACTTGATGAGGAGACCCCTACTGACCCAGCTAAAGAGGCAAGAAGGCAAGAAAAGAGAGCTCTTAGAGCATCAAAGAGGGAAGCTAGGGAGAAGGATGACCTTGACCAGCAACAACTAGATGCAGCCTTAGTTAGAGCTTCTGGTAGTGGTGCACCTGCTTCAACTAATGAGGCCCACACTGATCATGTCCCGAGACCTGAGAGTGCACCCATTGATAAGGGTGCCAATGCTGATACGACGATCGGTGTCTAGAGCGACGCAGGTATGACCCCTCCTCATAGCCTGTGTAGTTGATTGTTTTATCTAGACTTTGAGGACAAAGTCCTTTTTATTTGGGAAGAGGGTGGTCAGCAGCCGGCCATAACTGTTAGAAAAATGGAGGTTGTCTCTTTGTATTACTATCTTGGGTGTTTTATGTATTGAGCTGTGCAGCAGTTACTCTATGAATATTGAGGACCTAAATCTAAGTTTGACTGTTAGGATCTTTAAATGACATCTTAGATACTGATATGTTGAAAGTGGCTAATCTGACCAATTAATTGGTGAACCAAGAAACTAAAAAAATGCAATCCTATGTAGTGTGTGAGTAAGTTTTGATTGAAGTCTAACACTAAAAGTAGAAACTAGAACTTGCCTAAGTAGTCTTGCTTGAATCTGAAAATAACCGGATAGGAAAGGATCAGTAGGCCATTCTTGTTAAACCAGTAAAAAAAAAAAAAGCTTATCACTTGAACCCAATTTGAGCCTTAAATCAGCCTTTGTTTTTACCCAACATATATCAAATCCTTGGTTCTCCGAAGGAACACGATATCACAACTCAGGCCAAAAGCCTAAGTTGAGGGTGATTGCAATTCGAATAGAAAGAAAAAAGGACAAAGAAGGTTCAACTAGTGAGCTGAATATGTAAAAAAAATAAAAAATGATAGCTACTGGGTCAGGATGAAATAAAGAAAAAGAGAGAATCACTCAGAAAAGAGTATGTGAAAACAAAACTTTGGGAAACCAAGGAATTAGTCACTCACGAAACCAAATATCCATTCCCTAGCCCCAAGCCTATGTTACAAGAAAATAAAGTCCTACAGTGATCCTATTCCAGGTGTTTGAAAGAGAAAGTGTAGAAAGCAAGGGCAAGCCTATGGTAGTTTGTTGTTAGTGTTAGAAGCTCATTGAGAGCATGATAATAGTACTCAATCCCTACCAATATGAGCGAGGGACTTCTTTGGTGTGAGGACACAGTGGTTGCATTTGAAAGTAGATTGTGTGAGTTGATAATTCGCAGGTATAAGCATGATTGACTATGAGTAATGAGATGTCATGTATTGATCCTTACATGTTAGATTCAGAGGTTTGGGATTCAAATTACACTTGAAATAATTGTTGCGTAGTGTCATAAATCTAGAAATGAATTGAGGGCTGATTGTATTTATTTTTTTTCTCATCACTTGAGGACAAGTAATGGTTCTACGTTGAGAGTGTGGAAGTGCCGCGAAATCGTGGCACATTTAATGCTTAATAACTATGAACTAATACTGGAATTAAGTGATATTTTGGGATTATTTGATGGGTTTGTTAAATGTGTTGGCAGAATCTGGGTTGTACAGAAAAAAAAGCAGAACTAATGTTGGCCCAAGTGAAGTTCATGGCCAACTTCACGAACCGTTAACTTTGGTACGGTCCGTGGTTGAGCTCGTGAAAGTGGGCCTGAATTGGGCCTTGAGAAGATAAAGAGCTGAGGATCACAGAGGCTTATACGGGCCGTTGTTATTACCATGAACCGTGGTACCTATCGTGAAGCTGAACCAGTATAAAAACAAGAAAAAGTTGAAAGAAGGTTTGAAAACAAAGTGAAGACCACGGGTGACTTCACGGGCCGTGGTACTCACTACGGACCGTGGTGTCTCTCGTGGTACATTTTCCAGTGACCAAGTTTGAAGACCCACTCTGGGGAAGATCCAAGGTAAGACCACGGAGGGCTTCACGGTCCGTGAATCCCTTGACGGGTCGTGGTAGTGGCCGTGACAAGTCCCGACAACTAGGTCCTAACTTGATTAAGACTCATTTTAAACATTCTATTTTGAATTACTTTAGGGCGTTTTGTGAATCATTATTGAGGATCAGACGTTTCACAACGAGGAACAGAAAAAAAAACTTGAGTTTTAGATTTTGGATTCAGATTATTGTCATCGGTGGGAGGTTGTTCATTTTGATCTTAAGATTATCAAGTGGTTGTTGATTTACCGATTATTTTTGTAAGTAATTCTTAATATGTTTTCATTATTTATTATTATTCTTTGCATAAGAACATGAGTGGATAAATGTCACGACTGGGTGTGTGGGATCTATGATGATATTCTAGTTGCGATTCCGTAAAATGAGTAAAAAGGCAATCTTTGTTTACAGCTTGTAGTTTACAGCTTTCATTATCATTTTAGGCTATTGAGTGCACGCTTTAGACAGGCTTGTATCTGGTGTTTGTTTGAGAGAAAAACATCAGTTGGGAAAAATCTAAACTAAGTTTACGAATTGGAGTTAAAGTCGGATTTCGAGAGAAGGGATCTTTAACACCATATCAAATTAAGCGAAGTCCAATATCGATAACATTTTAAGTTTGAGAGAATTAGAGTGAATATTATCTAATTAGGCTGAGAAGCGTTAGATTTATTTATGTCGCAAAGAGTCTGTAAACATTGATTTACTTGACACTCAATTTACGGAAGAGCGTTATAATCGATGTCATAGTGAACATAAAACCTGGTTTCTTTAAATTGATTGAATCAACTTACAACGAGATCTTTTGTGAACCTTGTAACTAAGTTTTGACTGGAAGTACTTGCTGATAGAATACTTTTCAATTAAACCCAATTTTACTTTCCTTGTTAATTGTTTAGGAAATAGTAACGACAATTGAGTAAATGCTATAGTGAAACTTTATCTGTAAAGAAATTCTTTGTGGGATTGACCTCAACTCTAGTTGAGTTCTGTAAATTGACAACGACCGTTTACACTCCTTATTTGGAGTGTAAGTTTGAACGTATCAGAGCTTCTATTCGAAAAACTACTGTTGATGATCCTGTTCGAGGAGCTTATGCTCGAAAAATTGTTGTTGATGATCATGTTCAATAAACTCCTTCTACTGTTCCTGTTGTTAGAGCTTCTTCACCTGTTCCATTTCCTCCAGCTTCTCCAGATGATCTTGTTTGAGAAGCTTTTGTTCGAAAAACTACTATTAATGATCCTGTTTGAGGAGCTTCTGTTCGAAAAACTACTGTTGATGATCCTGTTCGAGGAGCTCAAAGCTTCGATGAGCCGGAGTAAAAAATAAAAGCTCGCAAGTCAGTCTTTTTCCCCCTTTCCCTTCACGATTTTGTTGTTTTGCAGGTATATCAGCTCCGACCTCTAGCGTTGGCGAACCCAAGCTCCGGCAACTTCAATAAATCTCCAGATCTGGTCGGATTCCTAACTTCTCCGGTAAACTTGGCCCACTTATTTATTAAGGCAATGTTTATTTAAGAGTTTTGTTAATACAATTTATATTTTATGTTGGGTTGATTTTTCTTATTTTTATTTGTTTTACTCGTTATTTTGGTAGTTTTTACTTACGGTCATCATTCATAATATTTAAAAGTTGCACTTTGTTTATTAAATTGTTAGCTTTAATTAGTGAGGTTTTTGTCTTATTACTTTTCAATTATCCTCTCCTTTTCTTATTTTTGATTTTCTTATCGTTTTTGGTTTCTTCTAATAAATGTTGTTAATGAAATATTACTTCCTATCTATTTTTGAATTGTTGCTAAGTTTTGAATGTTGTAATGATTACAATGGACTATTATTCTTATATTGCCATTGTTTAATTGGTTTATTTTAATGTTATGCTTATTTGTGGCTTTGTTCCATTTTTTATTTGATTCGCTATTATTGTTACTATTCTTATTATTATGTTTCAATATTACTTGTTAGATTTATGGCTATTATTCTTGTGGTTATTATTATTGATTATGTTGCCCGTTTTGTTTAGGACTGATTTAGCTATTTTGTGTTTTTATTAAGTTGTTTTTTTACAAATTGAATTGGCCAATGAAAAAATCTCTCTGTTGCTTTTCAAGGTCTCCCTAATGTTAAAAGATGGAAATTTAGTTTAAGTTCATATATTTTTGTTTGTTAAATTAACCAATGAAAAAATATCTCCGTCGATTTTCGAGGCCTCCCCATTTTAAAAGACAAAAATTTTAGTTTAAGTTTATATCCATTATTTGTTAAAATTGGCCGGTGAAGAAATTACCGTTGATTTCCAAGGCCTCCCATGTTCATAAGACAGATTTTTATTTTAGAGTCATTATTTGAGTTATTCATTTTTATTCTTATTTATTTATTACTAACACTTTTACTAAGTATGTTTACAGGTACCCCGGAGTCGCTTTCCATTGAAGTTATTCCAATGGAGTTCGAACATGTTTAATTGTGTATATTATCGATGTTGGACAATTCTTAGGTCGTTTTTGATATTATTGTTTTGTTTTATTACTTGTGTATATTGCATGTTTATTATACTTGTATATTATTTTATCTCCTCTTCAATTTGAAAAATTGAATTCAGTCGAGAACCACATTTGTGGATTTTGAAGGATACTTGACACCTTCTTTTCGGAATCACTTGAACCCCTTACCTAGAATCTAATGGTTTCGTAGACATTTTTTAATTGGTTTCCTAGTTTTCCTAAAATTAGGTGGCGACTCTTTTCAAATTCGTTTATTCTTAAAATTCTTTTAAAATTGAATTAATTTATCATTTTTTGAGTCATCACGATGTTTCGCCGTATTTTGAATAATGTAGGGATTTAAACATCTATCTCGACCACAATGCACACATAGCAGATTATTCACATCAGAAACATTTTTGCTATGAGGATTGTATGCGGAACCTATCTTCTCACAACCCAGCCCTCTTCTACTGTTGTTGCCTTCACCAATTAGATTTGTAAGAATCTTAGAAGAATTGGTCCATTTGAGAGACTTGTCCAATTCCTCTTTTACACGGACCAAGTCCCTCTCCAACACAAGATTTCTTTTTAGAGCCAATTTCATCTTCATTTCAGCAGTGTGCAACTTATTTTCAAGCTCCAGATGCAAGTTGCTAGCCTCGTTCTTTCCTTTAAAAACTGTAGTAGTTGCACCTTTTATCTTTTCCTTCGGTTCTAGATTTTCAGCTTTTAGAACAACCATTTGATTTTCAATATTAGATATTTGGACAACTAAAACAATTTTTCCATTTTGAGAGATGTCTAGGCTATTGTTCACAAGATCATTCTCAGTTGTTAGCTCACTAATCAAATCAAGTAGTACAACAACTAGCTTTCTCAATATACTAGTAGAAATATGATAGGGTTACCTTTCCATCAGCATCTTCCTCATCTTACCTTGGCCTGGAAGCATCATTTGTCAGTGTTCAGAATCATCTGAATCACTTGAGGAATTTTTCCATGCAGTCAGATCCTTCTTCACCGCCTGGAAAAAAGCTTCTCTTCTGCTTGTCTTTTGACGGACCTGGTCCCCCTTTTTGTCTTTACCTTCTTCAATCTTGACATATTCCCTGTGGTCAGCTTTGTGCATAGGACAGTTTCCAATGCAGTGACCTGGGTTCATCACACTTGTAACACACTTCACTTGAGCTGGTAGCCTTGTCATGATTTTCTTCCTTCTGATCGGCCTCATCAATCAGATTTGTCCTCTTGTCTTTGCCCTTGAGAATGAGACTCCTTTTTTCTATGCATCTCATGAACTTGAAGCTGTTCAAATAGTACATTTAGAGTCGCCACTTCAGGATCCCTTATCTCATCGACAAACACAAATTCATTTGTCCAAGATCTGGGAAGAATTTCCCGTATCTTAGAGACTTGCATGCACACAAGGACAAGTTCTTCAAGGAACATGAGCTCATTGGTGATTATAGAGAATCTGGTACGTATTTCATGAATAAATTCACCTTTTTTTAATGGTGAACCTTTCAAACTGAGTAGTAAAGATATCTACCTTAGATTTCTTTGTTTCCTCAGTATCCTCATATGTTGTTCTCAATCGATCCCAGATTTTCTTTGATGATTCACACGATGAGATCAGATCGTATTCATTCATACTGATGCCACACATCAGTAGCTTCCTAACTTTGTGGTTTTTCCCGATTAATCTTTTGTCATAGTCATTATATTGTTGTCGAGTTTTGTGAATGACTCTTGTGACCTCTTCATATTTAACCTCCATAGTTGGCACATAAAGACATTCACAAATAATGTTCCATACCATCAATGTCCTCAGCCATGAGATAGTCTTTCATTCGAATATTCCACCATTTATAGAACTGGTCGTCAAAGAGAGGTGGTCTTGTGGGGGACTGACTTCTCTGCAGGTTCAGTGGTGTCGCCATTCCTTGTAGGAATCTCTCTCTTGGTGTTAACTAGATAGAGAGCTCAAGCTCGGATACCAATTGTTGGAATGTATGCGTCCACCAGTGATCACAGGACCAGGTCCCTCGACAAAATTAAGGTGCAGAAAATAAATAGCACAATGTAAAACAGGCACAAGAGTTTTACGTGGAAACCTCATTGCTCAAGGGAGTAAAACCACAACCTGTCACATAGGATTTTCCAAATGTTTTCACTAATCTTCTCAAGCAAAAGTGAAACACAGATTACAACCACAATAATGTGATTTATACCCTAGTCTCACACTAAGTAATACTCTTATTACTTAAACGAGCCAAAGCAATAATCTTATTGCCCACTAAACCAACTAACTCTTAGTTGATCTAGATTGTAAGAACCTTCAAGGCTAACTCTAGCCACCAACTCCGATCTCCAAGACAAGAGCTAAACAAGCAGCAACTCTGCTGCACCATACATCAACTACCTCTAGTTGACACTCTTAGGTAACTCTACCCAAGACAACATCAAAACAATGATGAAAAAGACTTGACCAAAACTTAGACTATTCGACTAACTCTAGTTAATACGACTCAAACTTAATATTTAGACAAGCAACTGATCTACTATCCTTTATAACCTAGGAGTATATTTACAATGTAAGCACATAAGACACAAAGCTCAAAATACAACAAAGTCTCTTCTTCACTCTATCAGGTCCCTTGATTGAGTTGACCAGTGTTATTTCTTAAAGATGGCCTTCTTTTCAAGCTTATGAATATTCAGAGAAAATTCAAGTTTTTGTTTGCCAAATCTTGAGTTTATGTTTTGGAGAAGAAACTATATCAAAAGGACACAAACTCCTTGGGACCGCCCATTGGCTGAGAGCCTGCTTTCCTAAAAGGACATGCACCTACCACATCAGAGGTGGCAATTTTTCTGACAGCTGTCTTGTCGTCCTTTTCACATTCGCATTCTTGCAGGGACCAGGTCCCTTGCAATGTTCTTTGTGAGTTCTTGAGAAGACTTGCTAACTCTCTTTCTCTTTTGAATGAATGAATCTTCTTGTTGTTTGTCATTTTGATTATATAGACCAAAAAGTATTATTGTCCATTAGACAAACAACCTCGTCCGTTTCTATTGCTGGAGTATGCTGACGACTTCACCAACCCACTGACAGGACAACTTTACAGTTGTACACCATTATTAATCTGGATGAGAGAACTTTGTCAGGGACCGGGTCCTTGCATTTGTGAGCCACTGAAACAGACAATCTCGTCTGCTCTTCCTATTGGTGCAGTACACTGCACTTTTCACCTACCGCCTGACATGACAGTTTTACAGTTGTACCCCATTTGAATCTGGACGAGAGCACTCTGTCAGGGATCGGGTCCCTGCATTTGTGAGGATTATCAGAATACCTAGAATATAACATTTTCCCCTTTTTGATGATGACACACAAATATTCCTCACACTGAGTTTAATAATTCATTTCCCCTGTCCTCAGTCTCAATAACAAGGATTTGGTTCCTTGTTAGATCTCTAGTTTGTTAAATCATCAAAACTTAACATCAACTACAAAATAACATTTCCCCTCTTTTTTTATGATAACAAACTTATTTACCTTATTCCCCCTTCACCAGTTCCCCCTATCGACATGACTCTTCAAGTAACTGGATTGGTCCCCTTATTTTTATCTATCCCAAAGTTTGTCAAATCATCAAAACTTCACGTCAACAACAAAATAGCAGAGGTCATTAGACTGAAGGTTGAAGAAATTAAGATCCAGAAATATTGTATCATGGGTGCTCAACTATTTTTAGTTTGAAAAGTTCCACATAGAGTGGTGCTCAGTTAATATATTTTATTGAGTTAGTAGGTTTTGTACCTAAATAATATTGTGTTTATCACAAAAGTCAATGGATGCTTAAGCACCCAAAATATATGATTGTCCGTCACTGGGTTAATCATAATAATTACGCCTCAATTCGAGACAAGTTGGGATAAAAAGAAACTTTCATTAAAGGCCACCTATATGAGTTATAGTTGTTGGTTTGGCTTGCACGAAATCCATTAAAAAGCTTTCATGCTTTACAAGTCAAAAGTAATTTGATGCAAAAACAACAATTTCAAATATATTTTATACGAATGTGTCTTTATTATAATATTAGTTTAAGGAGTCAATAATATATATAATTTGATTATATGACATGCTTTTTTCGCTCCTGAAATAAGAAAAATATATTTATTTAAGAGAAAATATATAAAGTCCCTATTAAACTTAAACCTTATTTTGAAGTAGACACTTAAAGTTTGCGGGGGTCTTATAATCCTACTGAACCATTTTCAACCAAACTATATACGCCCTTTTTAGCAATTTCTATTCCAATTCTCCACGCGTGTCTCTCACCCCCTAATAAAATAATATAATTATTTATATTTTTCTACTCTGTTTTTATAAAGGCCGGGTTCTTAACTTGACCCGCTCACATTTTAACCTTTCCTTCTAATCAATTTTTTTTCTATCTTTTCTTCCCAAAATTGTGATATTGAGTGATCTGAAGTAAGATTGATGCAATTTTCACTCTTTGGGCTGTTTCAATTCTTACATAAAATTAATATTAATGAGTTCTAATTTATTTGTATCGGTTAATGAGGTTTTTTTGAGAAAATCTAGTGGAGTATGAACAATAAATATTTTTGAGGTCAATCTCTTTTTTTTTTCTTTACTTTCTGTGTGTTTTGTCTGAGTTTTTCTTCAATTTTTGAATAATATTATCAGTGGACGAAGGAGAAGCTAGCATCGGCCTGTGGTATCCTCTTTCTGAAAATGGGTTTTTATAAAAAAAGTCAGAAATTCAAGGATTGTTGTTGACTTAATGTAGTACTCATCTTGTGAAAGTGAATTGAAGTTTGAGAGATATTGCAGTGTTGGCACGTCATGGCACTGTAGCAAGCTTCCATGGCTATCAATGGTGTTTGAATTAATTTGGGGAAGATGGGTCTTCTTCTAAAATAAAGAATTCAATTTACAATGCCACATGGCCGTTTTATATTGATTTGGGGTTGTTTTGTAAGATACTCACGCGCCTTGAAAATGTGAAAACACAGCAGGTGTAGAAGCAGGTCAAAATGACATATTTAGTTTGATAGAAAGTAATTCAGTGAGATAATAGGACTTTCGCAAACTTTAAGTATCTATTTCAAAATAAGGTCTAAGTTCAATTGGGACTTCATGTGTTTTCTCTTTATTTAATGATGCTGAATAAGATATTCCTCCTCTGCTCCTCCTTCTTCATGTAAAGATGTCGAAGGGATGGGATAGACACATTTAGAGTTGATGGAGAATGATTCAAGAAACGCAAATAGTAAAGAATCTTACCATAAACTCTTACAATTATATATAAAAAATAGACAATAATTATAATTACTCCATATCGGAGATGCTTTCACGTACGAAATGCACTAAGCTATTGGATATTATTCTTATGTATGTAGGAGAATTATTCAAAAAATGCATAATTGAAATGATATATAAAGACCAATTCTAATGGACTTATTAAGTAGCTTTGAAAGGGGAGGAGATCAAAAGAGAATCCATTATTTTAATCCATGTTGACATTATTTAATATTACTACTAGTAGTTATTATTTAGGCTTAAGTCATCAGCGACCCCTTAAAGTTGTTCGCATAATTCACTTAGACACCTTAACTAAGACTAGTACCTATTGAACACTTTTACCAATTCAAAAATTGTTCTTATTAAGCATTTTTTGATAATCAGCAAAATATATGAAGAGTGTGTGATACACTTGCGGTAACGTGGCAAAACGACTAATTAAAAAATAACATGTGGCACTGAGTCTCGAAAATTATAAAAAAAATAATTTTGTTTAAAATTATTTCAAACACTTTTTATATATAATTTTTTTAAAAAGAAAAAGAAAAGAATGAAAATGTCAACCTATTCTACCCAACCCCAACCCCACTCCTACCCAACCCCCCTTTCATCTTCATCTTCTTCCCAAAACACATTCGTTCTCAAATCACAAAACCTAATTCTTTTCAAATAACTTGAAGATTAGCTTTTAAAAAAGATATATATACATTTTCATACTACGAGTGAAGAAGAAAGAAAATTTTGCTAGCGATTATTCATTTCTACATCGATGACAAAATGAAATTGATAGCTCAAAAATTAATTCTTTCAAATTTTTGAATGTCATTTTTGATAAATTTAATGGGTTTATATATGAATTTGAGTAAAAATCTTTGTTCGAAAATTGTGATAAACAAATATCGGCTAACTTTTTTTATAGGTAAAAATCATTTATCTTCTTTCTTCTTCTTCTTCATATTTGTTCCTTATTTTTAAGAGATTTGAAATAAATCATACGAACTTTCAAATCTGAATCTTCATAGTTGATTTTCATTTATCTTCATATTTGGAAGAAATAATATTCCTTTTTTTATAAAAAAAAGAAAGAAAAACAATGTTGAAGCTAAAATGAAGAAAGTTTTGCAAACTAAAGTATGAAGAAGATGATAGGTAGAGAGTGGAGTCCTTATCTTTTTTTTGAAAAAAGTGTAAATGAAAGAAGAAAAATGTTTTTAAGTTAATTATAATGCCAAGTGTCGATAAAAGAAGAAAAAATGTAAAAAAAAAATCAAAAAGACACTATTTTGAATCTTTTCACGCACTTCAAGGAAGTGCAAACCACATTTTTTGTCATATCAACATTTTGTGTTTAATAGGTACATGTTTTGAACAATTTAAGTGTTCAATAGATACAAGTCTTAGTTAAGGTGTCTAAGTGAATTATGCGGACAACTTTAAGGGACGGTCGATGACTTAAGCCTATTATTTAAGTGCAAACAAGAATTAATATAATTTTTCCTTTTTAAATGGGTATCAATGTTGCACATGAATAAACATTAAGAAGCTTATGGACAACTAGGTCCATAGTACACTGATAGTGGATGCAATTTAATGGTGTCTTTGATTGATCACCTAAGTCGATGCTGATCGAGGAACATAGTATTATTGCACAATTAGGCCATGCAACAAATCGAATATCATTAGGTCTTGAATAATCTAAATCTTCATTTTGTATACATATATCATATATGATATATCAAAGCAAAAAACTCACTTAAAATTAGTATTCGAGAAAAGTCTTCTACAGTTTAAAAAATCAAAAGATAAATACTACTATTTTATATCTACCTACAAGAAGAGATCACACGTTAAATAAGGGTGTAAATGGTAAAACTAAATAAATCTTATAACAATTTTTAACAATATGATCTAAGATTGTCTAACGATAATCTTGGCTTAAAGGTTTATTTCAACTAGATCAGTTAAGAAAATTATGATCCAAATAGTTCTCAAACTAGCTCAAGCAACATAAATATATTATTCCTAACATACATCTAGTCCTATTCACAAAATTATTTTTCAGCTTTCTTTTAAGTTATCAGTAGTTACCTCTAGTTAATTATACATTATTAAACCACCTTCATTGCTACATTTTATAGAACCTTCATCGAAGATGGTCGATGAGTAAAGTGAAATTCAAACCATAAGAACCGCAAAACAGTTCAGGCTGACCCAGGTCCAGTTGGGTAATTCCACTCGCACAACTACTAGTTGTAAGTGGAGAAACTTCTAAATGTCCATACATATGTTTTCAGCTACTCCAGCTGGAATTTTCACCTGATACAACCATTTAAAGAATGTTGGCATAGCTACTACTTAACTCCTCAAAAATCCCATCAACCACGATCTAGTGTAAAGCATTTAATCATCATGCGCCTTTGGACGCAATGAAACTAGAGAAAAAGGAGTTCCTGTCCAAATTCTATCACATTCAACTCAAGAAAAACAATGTTTATAAAGAGCACAAACAGACGAGAAGTAGGAAACAGAGAATTTTAGAACATATCCAGACTTCAGTATAGAATTGGTTTCCAGCAAAATGGACAGAAAAAGGACTGGAGCAATCAAAGAGACATGATTGAACTTCAGCCAATAGCTAGTGAATTACTGCACAGATATAGTAGAATAGTTGATGTAAACTGGCGTAAGAAGAATTGCCCAGAGCAGTGAGGCCATATCTCAAAGACGAGAATCTCTATCAGCTGAACACCTTGGGCGCAGGCAGTCAAAGCAAGTTCTTCTACTGGAAAGGCCAATGGCAAGCGGTCCTCTACATTCATGCATATTCTACAACTTTGATGAGTGAAACTACTAACGGACACCCCACACTATGTATGTCAGATAATGAAAAAAGAGAACTTAATTAAAAAATGAACGATGAAGTTTAACAGAAATAGACATGACTGTTTTTTAAGGTAAAAAGGGGGTTATACAAGGGGCACCTTTGAAAACAAAACACTAGCTTTGCGTGGAGAAGTAGAAAAAGTAACTTAAAAGTTTCAAACGATATTAGTCACTCTTAAAGGGAACATTTTAATAAAATTGTAACCAACTCTTTATCCCTGATAGACAGAAAGAAATTATGGAGAATTCTCCTTTAAAAGAGGACTGATATTTTGACAGGTGATATTGAAAGAGTGGGCGAAAAGAAGGGGCAAAAAAGCAAAATGAAGCCGCTAGCATATAAGTCAAAAGGGAACAAAAATTCTCATAAGCATAGACTCAGACACTGCCCTATGAACACCAAAGGAGCACCATTCACAATTTAGTTTAAAGGAGAACATCAAATCCCCAAACTCCTTGGAACAGATTGTACCTGCCAGTCGTGTGTCATGCCATTCCTCATCCTTAATATGAACTTAAAGAATACCACTATAATTTGAGGAGAGGCGCGTCATATCCACAGAGATTCAAGAAACAGAAGCATCTAGCAATGTAGCCAGCTGGGATCCAGAATCTTCAAAATTGAAGATCCTGCAGCAGGGCAGTGAAGAACGAAACCACAGAGTGTAGAAGCAGAACACCAATGAAGCAGTACCAGGAAGACACCTCGGCACAAGAAAACAAAACATAAATCTTTAGCAACATTCTTTGTGATTTTCTTCATAAAAAATAACAGCTACCATAAAATCCAAAATATAAATCCCTTTGATATTAGGTTCTTAAAAAGGGTAACATCAAGTAAAAATAAAACGAACACTAACGACACCAAAGCAAGAACTTAAACTTAACCAAAACCACCAGTTTAAGCTGAGGGCATGGCCTCACTTACACAGTTGTGATTAAGTCAAGGACAGTAACACAAATCGAAAAACTCCAGGACATGTCAGGCTACCATCTCTTTCATTCAGCTTCGGCTTCTGTGACGCTCTCTAAGTCCATTTCTGCATGAAATCAGCGCATAAATAAGAAAAAGGGAACCTTAAACATAATCTTTAGGAAAAAGCAAATAAATGTCCAATCATGAAAATAGGTAGCATATCCAAAGACTTAAACCAGGTATATATATTATAAAAGAGAAGTCTCAGTTGTGTTCACATTGAAAAGAACCCTAAATATGCAAATAGAGGCTTTACCCATTAACATATGGAGCTTCTTCTCGGCTGCGATATGGAGAACGGCTATAGCTGCGACCACGTGGTGACGGGCTTCGGCGTCTAGGGGAACGCCCACGAGGACTGTAACTCCTGCTTCAGGGAAAGGAAAATCAGAAGAAACAGAGAGAACAGCAGCTAATTCCATGTAAAGATTATCACAATTATTGGAAGGATCTCAAATTGTTACAGATTCCTAGTCAATGATACATCAGTTTCTTACCTACGACCATAACTTGGGCTCCTGCGGTATCTAGGAGGGCTCTGACTTCTGCGTCTTCCTGCTCCTGGACCCCCACGCGTTCTGCACTCACGAGCAAAATGACCTGATTCACCACATTCGTAGCACTTCAAATCAGAGCCTCCAGATCGACCTCGACCCCCTCCACGGCCCCCACCACCTCCACCTCTAGAATTATGTGAAAGCTCCACTCTCCATCCATTCTTACCTATGTCATAGAATCAGGGATAAAATTCCATCAAAGGATTGCTTCGTAGCTCAACATATCACCAGTGTTTAGAAATGCTACGTCAAGAAACAAATAGACAGAAACACATGTATAGACTAACTTAACTGAGGTTTTATCTCAGAGCAAGGCCAAATATAGCATGACCATCACAAAGATAAAAGAAACTCATTCAGAAAGCTTCATAATATGCATCAGTTTGTTCAAACAATCAAATAACTATACCATCCAGCTCTTTGATTGCATCTTGTGCATCCCGTTGATCATCGAAGTCAATAAAAGCGTAGCCAGGGGGGCGTCTTGCAACCCAAACACTGTAAACAAATTTGTGAGTTAGGAATGATGGACTTGTAGCAGTTGAATACCATAAATAATATGTCTAAGATTGCAGGTGAACTGCAACTAAGTCTCTTAAGAGATAAAAACTTATGAGCAAATGGCTCCACCTAGTCAGGCTAGACTCCCAGGTCTTCATCTAACAAAGGAAAATGTCATTTATGACTTCATTGTGTATGCTAGGGATAATGTTCATGCAAAAAGTTAAAACTACTATTTGGAGGTAACGTGATCTTTACAGTTTTCTTTTTGGGAGAATGGTAACAATGTAAAGGAGAGATGGAGCATGAGGACTTCCCATGGGGTCACCCATTCTAGTACTACTCTAGCCCAAGCACAATTTTCATAGAACTATTTACATAAGCATTTGCTAAAAGCATACACTTCAATAACCATTCTCATGATAGTTGCTCTTTCCACAAAAGTACATTCACAGACAATGTTTCTGATGATATTCAACTGAAGACTGAAGTAAAACTTTAGCTCGCATGAACTGACCCATACATTAAAAAGACAGAAAATTTTCGAATAAG
>JAJOOH010018768.1:0-22359 GCA_029582605.1 Solanum gracilifrons
ATTTTATGAGTAAACACCAACTTCTCACTGACCAGTCAATTTTGTCATATTTCGCCAAGTACCTTGTAATCGCTGAAGATAAAGGTAGACAAAATTCTCCTTTCACGGTCCAAAAGCTCACTCATTCTTTGCAATCTCAGCTCCTTTTCTCACAATCGCGGTTACTAGTCTCAACAAGCCACAAATTGTAACACATATTTAAAACGAAGAATGATTTGATACATTTATCTTCACTAGTCTATCCACAGTTAAAAAATGTCACATTAATTTATCATTATAACTCACTGAGGTTTATCTTACAATTAGTATGAACAATAATAGTTTTTTTTTCTTTAACGATATGATTAAGACTTTGACCAATAACTTTATGACTCAACTGATCATATTAATGTAGAAAGTTTCATGCAAGTTTTTATGTCCACATTTACCTTAAGAGTAAAGATGAGCACTTATGTTAAAACAAGTGGCCGTAAAAAATTAGTCAACAATAAAAGCTACTTTTGGTTAACTTTTCACTTTCTCTTGGGTCATTCTTATTAGGAATTGTCCTGAAATTTTAATCTTATTTGGTTATAACTACATAATTGTATTTTAATTCAGTAAAGATTTTTTAGTACAAGAAATTCTCTCGATAGAAAAAACTCTTTTATATATATATTCTTTTCTTGAAGAAAAAGTTTGAACATCTATAAATTAAATGTTAATTTTTTTTCCATAACCACACAATAGCATCCATAGTTTTTGTCTATTAGAGCATTTTGATTAAGGAAAGATTAATCTCTCTATAATTTCAATAGTTTCTTTTAGATTAGTTTTTCATATTTAGATCATGAATCAACCAAAATCATATCACAAAGTATTTTTTATATTATTTTTTTTTGTCCTCTGATTTACCATCGGCATGTATATGGTTCAAAATAGGTAGAAAACCTGGTTCAATATGATTTCAAAACAAGTTACGATCAATTTTGCAATAATAAAATTTTTGTCTAGAATACTATATGTGGAGATAAAATTTCAGTCATATTTTTGTTGTTGCATCTTAAAAACTAAAATATTTTTAAATCATGTTTAATCCATAATGATTTTAACATTATTTTTTAATCATGATAACCAACATTGATACGAAGATTATGTGCAGAACAAAGATAAAAAAAAAACAAACCAAAACATTCAGGCCAAGAAGAGATTTAGTTTATTCGAATTTATCCTATTTCTACCTTATTTGGATTACGCCCAATTGTGTTTTTAATTCAAAAAATTCTCTTGGTAAAAAAGAAACTCTCAATGGAAAACAACTCTTTATATCTATCATTTTTTTTTTGAAGAAAAAGTTTGAAGTTTTATAAATTGAATACCAGTTTTTCCCGTAAGAACATAGTAACACGATTTCTACCTCATTAAACCCCAAAATATAGTCATTTAGAGAGTTTTAGTTAATTAGGAAGAGACCGTTCTCTCTATAGTCTTGATATTTTCTTTTATGTTAGCTTCTCATATGTAGGTCATGAATTGATGCGTGCTATGATTTGCAATTATTAACTTTCGTATGATATTCTATTATTTCGATTCCAACAATTCTCTCGAGTCTCGGCTCTTGTTTGTCATAAATTTTTGAGGTTGAAAGTTGAAAATTTGAGTTTTTGAAATTGTGATTTTGAGAACTTAAAATTGTATTTGAATATGCATTTTACTTAGAAAATAAATTTGTGAAATTTTTCCGTGATCAATTTTCGGATATTTGAAGATCAAATTTTAAAAAATTCAATCCAAAATGTATTGCCAAAAGTTAAACTGAATGAGTTTCTATTTATTTCATACTATATAAAAAAATAAAAAAATTGTCTATGTCAAAGGCTAAAAAGGGGGTTGTTTTATTAAAGTGATATAAATAGTGAAGTTTGGCTAAATGACATCAAATTCAGTCCCGTAAATTCAGAAGGCATTGTCTAGTAATCATGTAAGTGCACGTCTTTCAAGCAATTAAAAATTAATTAATGCAAAGAGGAAAGTGATTAGGAATTTTTCTAAAGTAGAAGATTTTTTTATACATGATAATTAAACTAGCCTTTAGTAGTCTAAACCATTTAAAATAAAATAATGCAATAGCACTAGGACCACTACAAGCACCACCTCAAGTAAACAAACATTTCCTCTTCTTCTTGTCTTTGTAAAAATAAATGTAAGAAAATTTAATCCCAATTAAATTGGATATTTGTTCAATGTAAGGTTATTGCCAAAAGATTGATAAAAGAAAGAAAAAGAGAAAAGATAAAACAGTTTGATTATATTAATTTTGGATTAACAAGTGCCAAGTTTAATTAACTTTTCAAGGTTACACTAAAAGCAAAACAAAAATTAACATATTAATAACTCTATGAAACCTACATAGGAGTATATTGTATTTACTTGAACTTCACAAACGGCTAAAAGAACTTCATGTTGGATTGTGTGTCAATATCAAATTATTGGAGTCTTAAAATGAAATAAAACAGCCTTAGAATGAGCATATTATTGTGGCATTATATTATGCTAGGAAAAAATAAATATTTTTTTAGCTTTGTGGACTATGTCTAATAGTTTTGTTGGGACCTTAAATATGTGTTAATAAATTTATTCAATTTTAAATATACATTATTGAATTTGGATCTGGTAAATCAAATCAATTGTAGCTAAATTCTTATCTTGAGATTATAAAATAGTCGTAATTTATTTCTTCTATTTTTTCAAACAATCTTGATTTACCTTCTTTCTTCCGTACAAATATATTCGACTTGTTCTTAGACAAATTAAACATTATACTATATATATACTACTAATTCCTTCCTTGTATTTTCTTCAAATAATCTTAAGATGCCTTCTTCTTGGACACAAGTATTTTGAATTTATGCAATCATTATTTTCTTTCCCTCAAAGTTAAGTTCCTCTTCAATAAATAAAATCAAAAGGATTTTACTATTAAGATCCAAATAATTGTAGTCAATTTAAAAAAAGAAAAGCAAAAATACCTTTCTTCAAAATAAAAGGTAACAATCATTTTGTCCAAAATAATAGAATTCCAAATATGCCCTCAATATTATAATCATATTTATTCCTCATTATACCACCTCATATAATCCAATAACTCCCCCACGCGCCACTGCAAGTGCGTATATATACACCTCTTTTTTATAAATCTAAAACAATAAACAGCTAATATTACATCATTTCAATGTATAATGTTTCTATATTTATTTACAAAAAAAACTATAATCTTTACAAGTGCGTTAAAACTCCGTTAGTGAAACGTTATTTGTCCACTCATCATGTGAAGGTGACCATAACGGTGACGGTGGTGCCTTCAATTTCTGAAAATACTCCGTTATGCTAATCCCACCTTTCTTCACTTCTTCCGTTACATCTCTTAACGGTAAAAACGGCGGACGTACAACTTCCGTTAACAAATCCCATCTCATCCCCTGAAAAAACTCATGTTCCTTTATCTCCGACGCGCCTCTCTGGTAACCCAACCGGCGCGTGGGATCTTTCTCAAGCAATTTTTTGATCAAATCGGATAAATTATTCTTCTTTCCAATGAATTCCGGTTCCGCCATCAATATTCTCCTGAACGTTTCCTTCCTATTTTTCCCTTTAAACGGCGTCGTTCCGTATAACATTTCGTAGCACAAAATACCCAGCGCCCACCAATCTACTGAAAATTCATGACCTTCTCCACGTACAATTTCTGGTGCTACGTATTCTTCAGTACCAACAAATGAATTTGAACGTTCGTAAAACGAACTACGATTCCTTCTGCTCACTGGGGATACTCTTGCACTTTTCACTTTCCTTAACCCATTTCGGGTAATGGTTGCGGTATTAGAAATACACTTTGTTTTATTTGGAAGTATGAATTTAGCAAATTGTCTGAATTTGAATGTTGGCGGTGGTGGTGGTTGGAGATTATCGTTTTCTGGATCTGAATAAAATTCGAGATTTTTCTTTGGAGTTAAGCTTGTAGAAAGATCGAAATCTGTTAAAGTAACATGACCAGATTGTTGAATAAGTACGTTCTCAGGTTTCAAATCGCGATAAGCAATGCCTAAACTGTGAAGATGTTCGAGTGCAAGTACAATTTCAGCTAAATAAAAACGGATAGCAGAAGGTGAGAAAACATGATCGCTTTGACTGTAACGTAGGACATTAAGGTCACCACCAGGGCAATAAGGGACAGCGTAGCAAAGAAAATCGGAGTTTTCAGAGAATCCGAGGAGGGTAGGGAGGAACGGATGTTGGAGACGGGAAAGTACAGTAGTTTCCCATCGTGCACGACGGTGGATGGCATTAGAAGAAAAATTAGATTTTTCGACAGCTTTGAGAGCGAAAGGAGATAAGGCAGAGGGATCATGGAACATGTCGTGGACAAGAAAGACGGTTCCCATGGCGCCTTTACCTAATACTTTGATGACTCGAAGATTGTTTAGAGTTAAAGATGATGATATGGGAATATCCATTTCTTTTGGGTGAGGAGAGAAAAGAGAGAGTGTATTATTATGTATAGATAGAAGAAGAGATTATAATTACTAGTGTTATTATATAGAGAAGGAAGAGTGTACGTGCGTTTGGTTCAGGCGTTCGTGTGTGTGTGTGTGTGTGTGTTTTCAGGGAAAAAAAGATAACAGCTAAGGGTGGAAGGAAAAGGTAATTTGCATTGTTGGGTTTTTTTTTTTAATTTTATTTTTGTGTAGATATGTATTTAACTGAATAAACAACTCAACCACTGTCATGTGAGGAGAGAAATGAATAATGATTATAGAGATAGAGAGGATATTTTTGTTCATTTCACATCGTTTATTTAATATAATTATTTTATATGTGGTAATAATGATATGAGGGTAGAGAGACAATAATAATTTATCCATTAACAATATAAGTGGAGTTTAGGAAAGAGGTTGCTCACGTAGTTTTATTCCTCCTACAATATGAGAATGAAGAGATTGTTTTTGATAAATTCTTAAATTCAAATAAAACATAAAAAAAATAAAAGGGAAAAAGAATATAGTAAAAATATCAAATAATCTTAAGGAAATGAATTTACTAGTTATAGTAGAATCGAAGTACAAGAAAGTAGGAGGAAAAAAAATAGTAATACCACTTATAAGAGAAAAACAATATATTGCCATTATTTACTACGTAATTTTTTATCCTAATTAATTCTCAAACTTTATATCCTCGTATTTAGAGTCATGTCATTGATAAACTGTAAATATTTCAAGTCTTATTTAATCATCTCTCCCAATACTTTTTACACTTACCTTAATCCACCTTGGCAAACATCGCACATTTTCTTATAGAGAAATTTAGATATCTTCTCTTCACATAGCTGAATCATCTTAGACTCACTTCTCTTATATTATTAAACACCAAGGCCACACCCTTTTTCTTACTTTTAATCAATATTAGATATTTTAAATTTTAATAAATGGAGTTTCAAGCTTGAAGCAGGATGTGAACTCTTAATTATGTAGAACAACAATGAGCTGTTTCTTAATTAACTACCTATAGAATCCCTTCAATTTCGAAGTTGTCCATCTTATAGTCGTGCATAAATTGTGTTGCATTTTTTTTATATTTGACTTGAAAATATAAAATGGAAGAAAATAAATGAAGTCGAAAAATTCAACGGTGCAAAATTTAATTTTTATGCTCCACACATTCAAAGAAAGTTCCTACAATGATACAATAATATTAACTCTACAATATCATACATATGTAGTTTATTAAAAAATAATATAATAGCATTAAATTATGACTGATCACTGACTGTGATTTAACAATGAGAAAAATCAATCAAAATTTTAATTGGTGATGCTATGGGTCTCATGATCGATCTGTTAGCAATTAATAATATACAGCTGCTATAACAAATAAATATCAACCAACACACGTATGCATTATAGATGTACATAGTTTATTTTGGCTTAATACAAAACTAGCCATTTAAATTTTTGATATTTTTATTTATACACTTAAATAAAACTTCGTTTCAATTGAATATTTTTGTGCAAATTTAAATTATTATTTTTATATGTTCTCACTTATTTATAAGATTGTTAAATTAATCACATAATGTCATTTCTTTAATTATACGCATTTACCTCAATAAGCCATAAAACTCAAGACATTTTATACTTAAGGATTATGCGTCCAATTAAAGAATATGGCATATTGAATTTAGTTAACTTGATTATCTAATAGTCGAATGAAAACACATTATTTTATTTTTTAAATTTTAAATCAAAAGTGTCGAATATGAAGATGACTTCACTACAGTTATTTATAGTTCGAAATTTCACTCAAAGGATTCTAGACTATCGACTTTGCACAAGATTAAGTTACACATTTTTTCCATATCCTTTTTAGATGTTTTATTCTTTACCTTCAGTAATGTGCAATCAATTATTTGCCATCTTTCCTTATTCTCATTTCTTTCTTTCTTTTTAGATCTAAGCGATAGTATTAATTAATATTTGAATTGCTTAGTTAAAAAATAATTAATATATTTAAATATCTAAATGAAATATCCTTATAAATTTGAGAACCAAATTTATATTAAACCTTTTTTTCCTTGTTATTTTCTCAAGTGCCCATTTTAATAAGGATAGATAGATTCCACCCCCATGTTAGGGTATTTAGTATCATGAGTTGGCTTGAGGTACGCATGTTTTTTCTAGAAAGACATGAAAAAAGAACACACGTGTAAAGACTTTATTTTTATTAAAGAGAGAAGTAAAGGAAGGAAAATAAAAATTATTGTGAAGGGAACTAAAACTTTAGAAACATAACTTGGGGAGACTCTTTTGTAAAAATACATGACGAATTGGAGGGCTAGTTTAGTTTGAGAAATAAGAGATTACTAATTTTAGAATTAATTTAGAATTATTTTATCTCATGATTGATTTAAAAAAATTATGAATAACTTATTTTGAAATTAGTTATATCGAGATTATAATATTATTTTTATTTCATATATTAAGAAGAATAATAATTCAGATATAACTAATCATGAGATGACTTTGTTTTCAACCAAACAAATATTAATAGTACAATTTATGATGGCTGAGGAGATAGTGAAATAACCTTAAATAGTCATATTTTGATAAATTTACCTAATCTTAACATAAATAGTCATATTTTGATAGATTTACCTAATCTCAACAAAGAAAGTGGTGATTAAATGTGAGTTTTGCGTATTCACAATTTTTAGTTCTATATGTGTGTTACGAGTTATGACTTTATAAATCTTTTTTGTTGAATCAAGCCCTATGAACGTATTGACTTTTTTTTTATATAAATAATTTTTTTTAACAAATCTTAGTGACACAATTATATTTTTTACTTTATTTTTAGTTTTTATTCAGTGTTTGGTGTCCGCATTGGAGTCTCGATTAAATGTGGACCACGCACAACAATGCTCATTCAAGGGTGGCACTCCCAACATAATTTTCTCCATACTCAAGGCTCAAATCCGAAACCTCTAATTAAATATGAAATAGTGACACTATTACAACATAATTGTGACAAAATTTTAATCGATACCTCAAAATGCATACCAAACACAAACAAAAGTTGGTTTATGCCCCTAACTGTGTTTCTTAAAGTTCATCCTCCCTTTTTTATGTTATTCCCTTTAACCCTTTATCTTTCCTTTTTTTTTTTTGTTTCTCTTTTTGCAAGGGGACAAAAAATTGGTTGTACGGTTATCACATGGGGCTACCATAATCTAAGGGAACTACAAGCGTGGTTTTGTGGATAAATTTTAGGGACTTGTTGGACTCTTTGTAATTTTTTTAAACTTTAATTATTGTAAGCATTATTTATTTATTTTTGTTAAGAATTGAGATAATTAAATATATATTCAATGTTGTATTGCATGAAAAATACATATAATAAAAGGAATGGTATTATTAGAGCAAAATTATTGCATTGCGTAAGGAAATCTTAATCTTCACCTAACTAATATGTCGTACAAGCTTCACTACCCTACTATTTTTTTTCTTAGTGATTTTGTTTTATAATCTTTTATTAGGTATTGACAAGTATTAATCAACAAAACATCGTTATTACAGTATTGATTATTAGTAAAGTTGCTATCATTTGAAAGTAGTTGGAGATTCAAAAGAAAGGGGATTAGTTTGATCAAGTACTTAAGTGTGATTAATTACTTACTAATACCATTTAATTTTCATCTTGTTATTTGATAATTCTTGGTGATTGCCACTAATATAAGGTATTAGGAGTACTTTATAGCTGAAAGTCCTCATAATATAATCCAACTTGAAGAGATAAAAAGGTATATTATATAGGTAATGAATGATGCTTCGGTTCTTTTACTTTCATCCATTTATTCTCTTTTTTATTACCGCAAGAAAATACTTCTTTAGTTTATTTTTATACGTCCATCATTTAAAAAAATATTGAATACTATTATAATAAAATATAAATATTAATTATTATTTCTTAAGAAACATATATTGTGATCAGCGTCATCGGTTAAAATTAGAAAGAGGACCCATTTATATATATTTGGATGTACATCAAATCTTGGAATCTACACTACAACTACTTGATTTTACTTTTCTTAAAATACTTCCAATATTATGGCAAAAAGTGAAGATATTGGGGTTGGTTAGAAATATTGAGATCTATTTGTTTGTTTGTTTTTCAAGAATTGAGATCTATGTTTTCATCTAAAAATTAAGATTTGGTCGGTAAAATTATTTTATTGTCTTTTTACAAATTTACCTTATATTTACGTCTTTTGTACAAGAGATTCTTATCTTTAATTACCTATAACAGATCTAAAAATAACATATAAAAGATTCAAAACAATCTTCTTCTTTTTTTTGTTTATTCAAAACAATCATTTTCTTTTAGAATGGTTAATACATTTTTATTAAAATATGTGTGTTTATATAGATAAAGCAGTAATGTCAAAATAATAATTAAAAAAAGATATTTAATTATTGAATCACGTGTGCTACATTGCATCAAGATTAAAGAAGAATAAGAACCACTCAACAAAGATGAAACAACACTGTCCTACCAACCAGTGGCGCTGTCTATTAGTATTATTTATTTTCCTGTAGCAAAATAGTCCTATAAATTTGTCTTACCTATAAATAATATATTTTCATATGATAATGAAAAATGGGATACTTGGATATAAATTTAACAGCGATGTTCAATTTGTCTGGTGAAAGCTCCAAAAATATTATGTTGATATGACCAACTTTGTTAATCTTGGAGTATCTTAGAAATCGAGTTGGTTGGTTATCTACACTTTCGGATGTTGACGAGAATTCGATTCGATCTCCATTTTATAATTTTTCTCTATCATTTTCCCATTCGCTGCCCTCAGTTTTTATTTTTTTAAAAAAAAATTGATCAACACTTCATTTTCGTCCTACAAATCCAATTAATTACTGGAAAAATATTTTAAAGATCCACTTTTATATTATGATATTTTGATGATTTAACAAACTGAGGGATCTAGTAGAGGGACCTGATGCCCCGAGTGGCTTTCGTTTGGGACAGGTCAATGGACAACAATTGTAAAGTTGCCACGCTTGATGTGGTAGGTGAGCACGACAGCTTAGGCGCATAGCTCTCAACCAATGGGAGACTACTAGATTTTTTGTCCATCCTATATTGGAATACCTTTGGCAAGAAATAACCTAGTTTTTGCATAACAAGAAAATAAAAAAGTAAAAGTAATTCTCTCAAGAAAGAACAAGCTCTCATGAACAACAAGGGACCTGAGTGATTTGCAGAAAGTTTCAAGTTGTTCGTTGTATTATGTGTTTGTACATTGTAAGATCTATTCCTAAACTACAAACGACCATAAATCATTTCAGTTGTAACAATAGTGAAGTTGGTTTCATGGCTAGAGTTAGTCGTGGTGTGTTTGATTGAAATCTATATTAAGTAGAGGTAGTTAATATAGTGGGCAATAGAGTTGTTGCTTAACTTTATCTTGTAATAGAAGTGTTACAAGTTGGAGGGTTAAGAGTTTAATCCATTGTGATTAGCGGAGTATGTAGTCACGTGTTGCTTGAAGATAATGGAAGTTGTTGAGAAATCTTATACGACATGTCGTGGTTTTATCCTCCCTTGAGTAAGGAGGTTTCCACGTAAGCATCCTTGTTCATTACTTAAAGTTGTTTGTTCTTCACCGTGCTTAATCTTGTCAAGAGTCCATGCCTCTTGACTTGTGGTGGACTCATACAAGTTAACAATTGGTATTAGAGCTTGTACTCTCTATACGATTAACACCCAGAGAGGATCATACTTAAATGATTGCTTAACCAAATTTAGAAGAAGGACCGTCTACCACCAGACTCCTCGATTCAAGTGGAAGACAAGGACGCATGATTACATTATGACTAAAGATTGCAAACTTTGGGACATTATCCTTGATGGACCACACGCTCTTATAAATGAACGGAAGGAAAGAGATGTGACTTGAGTTGTTCCTAAAACTCGAAGGGAGTATAATGAAGTTGATAGAAAGAAGATTGAGAAGAACTATTGGGCGAAGAAACTACTAGTCTGTGGTATATGACCACATGAATATAACCAGATCTCTGCTTATGAGGATGTCCAAAAGATCTAGAAATGTTTGAAAACAGCTCAAGAAGAGACAAGTCAACTGAAAGAATCTAAGGTTAATATGTTTATCATTCAATATGAGAACTTTACTATAAAGAAGGGTGAAACGATCCAGAAGATGCATATCAAGTTCACCTACATCACCAATGATCTACATTGTCTCGGTGAAATGATTCATCTAAGAAAATAAGTAAGAAAGATTCTCAGAATCCTTCCCGAGTCTTGAAAAAGCAAAGTTGATGACATTACGAAAGCGAGAGATCTAAAGACTCTCAACATGGATGAGCTGATCGGAAACTTGAAAACTCACAAGCTGAACAAGTAGCAAGATCACTCTAAGAAAGATCAAAATAAAGAAAAGACCTTGGCTCTCAAGGCATCCCTAGGTGAACCCAATGAGGAAGATAAAGACATAGCATGCTTGAAGTTTGAAAAAGTTGTGAGAAGAAATGGTGGATTTTTGAAGAAAAAAATCTCTAGCAAACCCATTCATGCAAATGATGGGTGTCATAAGTGTGCAAAATCAAGGCACTACATTAGGAAATGTACTACGCATAAAATTGAGTACAAAGACTATGCCAAAGTTACTGGAGGTGATAAAGAAAAACGGAGGGATAAGGTGCCTGACAAATTTAAAATGAGAGTTGCAGCTGATTATATTGTCAAAAGAGCTTTTGATGCCTGGGGAAATAAATCAACCGATTCTGATGAACCTGAGCACCCAGATGACACTTCCATGATTGTAGTGAAAAATGATAAATATGTTTTTGACTCCTTGTTTTCTCTTATGGACAAATCAGAAGATAAAACAGATGAAGAGGTAACTTACTTGATCTCAAAGAAAATCTGAACTCCTACTCCATCAAGAAATTGAAAAGGATAGCTAGTGTCATGATTGACTCACTTTATGAAGTGACTACTGAACATGATCTTTAAAATAACAATTACATCTTTCAAAGTGAAAAAATTATTTTAACGACTCAAATGTCTGAAATTGAAGAAAAACTTACTTCTCTAGAGGCTGAAAATATAGATCTCAAGGAAAAATTGAAAAAAAATTCTTGATTTAATACTAAATGGAAGAGTGAGGCCAATAGGGTGGAGCTAAAACTTGAGAATAGTCTAAAAAATTTGAATTGAAGTTGGTTGTGTCTCTGGTTAGAAACATTCAGTTAGAGACGAACCTAGTCCAGATTAAAGAAGATTTGAACAAATCTCTTAAATGAGCTACCTCATCTAAACTATTAGCAAATCTGACTAGTTAGAGACAGCAACAATAGAAAGGACATGGGATGTCTGAAGTTACATACTTCTTATAATCTTCACAACAAATATGTTTATATCTTTGATAATTTATTGTGGTTGAAGTGGGCATCATAAAAAGGATTGTGAGGCTTGGAAACAGAGCAAAAAAAGATTTTTTTAAAAATTATTCCAAGCAAAAAGAGAATTTGAGATGGGGACGTGGTACTAGTCCTATAATGATGAAATCAAAGTTGTCTTTTTGGACCAAGAAGTCACTGATTACACCTTTATCTACATATTGGGAACTCAAATTCAAGTGGGTTCCCAAAGCTAATAAGTGACTCAATTTGCAGGTGAGAGTAGGATGAAACAGTTATTGTTGGTTCATGTATAGTAGATACTCCAAAAATATATTTTGGAAGAATGAAAACTTCCTCTCACCCAAAGCACTTCAAGGTGGAGGTTTCTCTTTCTTAAATGGAAAAAGGGCTATATTCTTGATGTGGCAAGAATGGGAAAATCTCTAGAACACTCAATTGAAGACATGTGCAGTGGATTAAATACGGTCTACTCATTATTTTTCAGATCTGTGACAAAAAGAAGTCAAGTTTTTATTAGACAAATGCATTGTTACAAACTTGATTTCTCATAATTACACTACTATAAGATGTAAAAATATGTATGTGGCTGATCTGGATACTGCTCTTGGAGATGACCTGACCTACCCCAGTGTTTAAAGGGAAAATTTAAACTTGTGACACAGAAGACTTGGTCATGTTAGTCCACCATTTCTTAACAAACTTGTGTCAAGGGACCTGGTCTATGGACTGCCAAAGATCAAACTTGTAGATGACAAAGTTTGTGATGTCTGTGTCAGAAGAAAGTAGACTATATCCTCATTTAAGCAAAGAAAACAAGTCACAGTTACCAGACATCTTGAACTACTTCACATGAATCTATGTGGGCACGTAAAGATTCAAAGCAGAGAATGAAAGAAATACATTTTTATCATTGTAGATGATTTCTTAATATTCATATAAATGGTGTATTTAAAGTCCAAGTATGAAACTTGTGATGTGCTGATGATCTTTGCCAAGATGATCTAGATGAAGCTAAATTACAAAATAGCAGGAATCAGGTAAGACCATGGTACTGAGTTTGAGAATGTAAGGAGTGAAGATTCTTATGTTAAACATGGAATAGATTACAATTTCTCAGCTCCAAAACTCCTCAATATAATGGTGTGGTTGAAAGAAAGAACATAACTTTGGTATACATTGGTCGAACTGTATTGATTAATGATGATCTTTCAAAGAATTTCTGGGCTAAAGTAGTGAACACTCCTTGGCATGTTACCAAATGATGCTTGATCTGGTCAATTCTAAAAACACATCCTATGAGCTATTGAACAATCGAAATCCTAAACTAAACTATAGTAATGATTTTGGTTGTAAATGTTTTGTTCTTAAGAATGGAAATAATGATCTTGGGAAATTCGATCCCAAGAGTGATGAAAGGATGTTTGTTGGATATTCATCAACTAGCAAAGCATATAGAGTATATAAAAAGAGGACATTGTGCAATGAAGAAGGTGTCCATGATATTTTTATAAATCTAGAGGAACTGAGAATTTGAAAGACATGGATGAAGCAAAGATAGAAGATCTCTTTTAAATTCAGAGGGGCAGTCTTATGGAGGAAGTCAATGATGAATACTCTAGTTAGGAGGCTGACAATTCTAAAGAGGATGTGGAAGATGAAGAACCTAACCCGCAAGATAATTTTGAGGTAACTGATAAGTACAACTTGAAGCTACAGATTCAAAACTTGAAGAATCAGGTGCAGATCAAGTTTAGCAGCTTGCAAGAAAATTATGATGGAAGCATAAGTCATCTCATTCCTTGGATAATCTTATTTCCCTTCTGGATTAAGAAATACATGCTAGATCTCAAACAAGGAATCTAGTCACATTCTCAACATTTATATCATCTATCGAACCTAAAAATGTGAAAGAATCCTTAAGAATATTGATTGGGTGAATTCCATGAAAGAAGAATTACATCAATTTGAACGAAGTAAGGTGTATCGCCTAGTTCCTAGACCCATTGACAGAACCATCATAGGGACCATGTGGATATACAAAATAAGCCAGATGAGAATGATGTCATTCAAAGAAACATGTCAAGGCTAGTTGTATTGGGCTATAATCAAGAATAAATGATTAATTATATTGAGACCTTTGCCCAATGGAAAGAATGAAGGTTGTAAGATTTTTTATTGTATTTGTTGCCTACATGGGTTTCAGGCTCTTTCAGATGAATGTGAAAAGTTCCTTCTTAAATGATTATCTAAAGGAAGAAGCGTATGTCAAGCAATCAACTAATTTAGAAGATATTGATCAACCAAATCATATGGTCAAGTTGGATAAAGCTCTGTATGGACTGAAATAGTCTCCTAGAAAATGTTATGAGAGATTGTCAAAATTTCTTCTTGATAATGGGTTCAAAAGAGGAAATATTGACAACACTCTTTTTCTTGAAGTCACAAGAAAAATATTTGCTCATTGTTCAGGTGTGTGTTGATGATATTATTTTTGGAGAAACATCTAATTATTTTTATGAAGACTTTGTTGTACTTATGGGAAGCCAGTTTGAAATGAGTATGATAGGTGAGATAAGCTTCTTTTTGGGCTATAGATCAAGCAACCTCCAAATAAAATTTATATAAGTCAAGAAAAGTACATCAAGGAGCTCCTGAAAAGGTTTAATATGGTTGATGCAAAATAATAAATACTCACAAATTCTAAGCTTGATGTTGATGGACCTGGTCCAAATGTAAATGAAATCATGTATGGAGGAATCATTAGATAACTTCTATACTTGACAACGAACAAACATGATATTGTATTCAATGTTGGGATATGTTTAAGATTTCAAGCATGCCCTAAGGAATCGCATCTGAAAGTTGCTAAAAGGATTTTGAGATACTTGAACGGAATAGGGGACGTGGTCCTTCTCTATCTATAAGGAGACTTGTTTGACTTGGTTGGATATGCTGATGGATACTATGTTGGGTACCTGATTGACAGAAAAAGTACTGCAGGATGACTTATTTTTTGGCTCATCTTATATCTCCTAGGGTACTAAGAAGTAAAATTCAATTACTTTTTCTACCGCTGAAGCAAAATATGTGGCAGATGCTTCCTGTTGTGCACAACTCCTATGAATAAAAAAAAATACTTACAGATTTGGGAATAATTATCCAAATCTGTGAACACTTAATTTTTTATCAAATCTAAAATGCTACACCTTTTAATATTAAAATATTTCTTTTGAATCTAATTTACTTCTTCGTGACGTGATTGATTTATCTTTGTTCCATGAGAGAATCAGATTTATTTATTATGTTATATCTATCACACATTAGTCTATGAGAGGCCAAGTTGGTGTATTTAAATGTTGGAATGATTCTTGTGTAGATTGAAATTGCATGTTAAACATTGTAGATGATGATTATGGATCCTTGGTGGCCTAGATTATTGAAAGGGTGTGATAAATCATGTATAACTGATTGTAATGTTTGTGATCATGTGAGACTTACTTCATGTGAATGTTAAGTTTGAGTGAGGACCGAGAGTTTGACTTCTTTATAAATTTGATTATAATTGTATATATCTATTTTGCTAAATTGTGATTTTGTTTATATTTTTGTATAATTGAAGTGTTGTTAAGATAAGGTGTTGGCATGAAAATTTGCGAGAGAGTAGTAGACTAGCTAACATAGTGGTAGTGACTTTGTTTTCAGAAATTCTCTGTGTGATAGAAGGGGTTAGGTTATGATCTGATATGATATGATGATAGAATGACCTAGATGGTGGAGTTGGCAACGAAATGAGGTGGTGACTTGAGGTAGAGTATATGGGTCAAAGGTAATTATGTTGTAGTAAGGGTGGTGATTTAATGGTCGGGGTATATATGTTGCATGTTTCTTTGGTTATTTGCATGATATTATGTGGTGGGTTTGGATATAATGTCTATCAATACGTGTTGTTTGTACTAATACTACTCTTGTTATGCCACTTTGCATGATCTTGTTGCAGGATTCAGTGTTGTTTCATAGCTAAAGACAATGATGATCTCCAACAACTTCTACTCCTCTTTCCTTACATTGGGAGTTGTGTCTTATTTCTTTTATAACTTTTACTCTTAGAAGCTCTTGTAACTGTTTAGACTAGTTTTGTGGGGGAGTGTGTTGCATGTTTCTTTACAAATGACTGTTTAAAATTAAGTTAAGAGTGTTTCCAGATTATGTTTTATTAATTCCCGTTTTAAAATTGGGTGGTAAGGATTCTCGTATCTTGATGCTAGAGTAGGTTCCCGCATGGTTTGGTGGGTTGGGTCGTGACATATCTACATAAACTAAACCTTGCATAACAAATACACCCTACATAACTAATACTTGCATAACTAATGTCACCTTACTAATATCTGCATAACTCTATCCAACTAGCAAATAATCCCTTAATTTTGTTTATGTCATATCATATTTGGTAACTGATTACTTAGGAGGTAAGTTATATATATTCATGAAAAATATGAATGCAATGTTTGATTTACAATTTTGAAATTTGCATATATAACTAATATCTTTATAATATAAATTATGAGGGAGTTTATATATTATTTTATATAGGCCGAATGTGAAATTACTAATACTTGAATAACTAAATCCGATATCACTACTATTTACATAAAATTATACATAAATTTTCTCATAACTATTTTTTTCGTTATTAATATTTGCATATCTCTAACCGACCACCGAGCAAATATTGATAATGTTTGTAAGAATTATAGAGCATCTCATTAGTCTGGATTTATGCTTTAATTATGATTATTTAGATTTATACAGTACTCGGTCTATTCACTTCTATGTTTTCCATAGAATCTATTAACACATTTTATTTGTTAATTCTGTTTTGATCAAAATATGATTTGGTAAGATAAGAAGTAAGAACCCTCCCTAAAATTTTAGTGGCCCAAGAGATCCTTGAAAATGATTATCTCCACTAATATCCATAAAATTATAAAGTTTAATGCATGGTAGCTAGTTTAGTTTTAGAATTTTCAAAGAAGAGTTTCTAACAACCTCAGAGACAAAAAAGATATTATAATTTATTAAGCATGTAAGCCTCGGTGACTATATTAATTTTCCAGCTCTAATCGCTACCAGAAAATATGAAATTAACTATGAAATTTATCAGCAATTCTGAGGTAAATCATTGCTAAAGCATCTCTAGCTAATTAAATTTTCTTATAATCCATAGATAAAATAAGATTAATATAAATTTTTATTGCATGTTTAGTTACAAAATTTTGTCTGTCACTAATTTTTCATTTTCTAGTAGTGAATGTAAATCAAAATGTACTTAACCAACAAATTCTTTCTTTTGATTTCGTTTAACATGTGGTTGGATCTAAAATTTGATACAATGTGGTCTAATTTTCTTAATGAGATTACATTTAATTAGCAGATAGTGTTCCAACTGAATCCAGTTAGATATAATAATTGTGTATAATGGGAGCTTAAAACAATTATTAATATATAAGTTTCCTCAACCATAAAAGATGTTGTAAATTAAGGTCAACAAACCACCACATTAGCCTTTCATAATTTATATTAGTCAACTGTTTGGTTGATAATTGAGCCATTCTTGTTACACATAATTCTAACCAACAATTAGTTGATTGGTTAATCAAATAGCAAGGAATTATGCTCTTCTTCTCATATTATTTGTAGGGGGTGGGGTGATGGGTAATTGAGGTTGACAAATAAATAAGGATTTAAGTTATTTTGTATTATAATGTCACTTTTTCAAACATGATCTTTAACAGTAATTAATTAACGATAATAGCTTAATTGCTACTAAATACTTCCTTTGTTCAACAATAGTTGTCCACTATTGACTTGACACACATCTTAAGAAATAATAAAGAATAGGAGTAATAGTACTACATTGCCCTTTGAATATATTAAATTTAATGCTTTGAAAAATGTATTAGATGTTGAATAGAATTTAATAGCAAGGGTAGAACAGACACAAAAAAGTAAGTTATCTCTTGATTTTCCAAACTGGACAAGTATTGTTGAACAATTATTTATAGTATAGTAGACAAGTAAAGATGAACAAAGGGAGTAAGTTTTTTTAGAGGCAATTAACATTCTTGGTAAGTGTTCCTAAAGCTTATAGCGACATTGAATCCAATAACAATTAACTAATGCCGGTAAATATTTCAGTACTCTTTGTTAATATGTATATTTATTGCCGTTAAAAACTGTTTTTGTTCTAATGTTAGTGTAGCTTCATTTATTATAACAAGTTGATTATCTTTTTCTTTTTTTTTTAGACCAATTTATTATGAAAAAAATTCTTTTGGCCACAATTTTGCCAAAATGGTATTTTATCTATATTATTTTATCTTTTTGAATATTTTTACCCTTTTAACTTTTATACCTTTTAACTAAAAAATGGAAAAAATATCAGTTTATTTTTTTAAAGAAAAAATATTATATAATTTTTAAATTTCTGACCAAATTTTCTGGCCATTTAGCATTACCAATTAATTATCATCCCGTAAATTTACTTGTACCGTACTTCATTAATGATATGATTGTGTACCGTCAATACATAAAATTCAACAAATAAAAGAGGAATTGAAGTTCTGCCCAAAGAAAACATAAGTATATTTTTTTTATATATATACCATTATGTCATGATAACTTATATCAACAGACTTCATTACAAACTTACTAACACAAAATTTATTTGAATTATTAATATATATAAAATTTATAAATAAATGGCCCTCAAAGACAATATTTAATTTTAAAAAATAGAGAGGAGCAATAGTGGGGTTTGGCAAGGCATTTTAAGATGTTGGCATCCATATAATATCCATCTCCACAAGATAAAGAATGACATCTTTGGAAAAGGATCATTTTACCAAAAATCCCTAATCCTTTCACTTTAGGTGACACAAAATCTTCAACATGTACCAATAATTTGGGCCTATCTTTTAGGGGTTGTTGCTTGACATATTTGCCGTACCATGAATTTTCAAATACCCTAAAATATACATATATAATACATTTCAAGTTTCACAAAGTTGAGTTCCTCCCATCATTTTGTTGGAAGAAAAAAGCAAAGCTTTCCACCTAAGTGAAACCTTAGTGAAGAATTGAAGTGTGGTGGAATGGTAATAGCATTTATATTTTTTATTATAGGTCTCGAATTTAACTCTTAATAAGAAAATGTTATTGGTTATAAGTGAGCGCTAAACTTATTATAACGGATATTCTGCAATATGAATTGGATTTAGGACACATAATGATTAATTAAAAGAAGAAAAGAAAAGGTTAAACCAAGATTTAGGGTATTGGACGAAGGTTTTCGAAAATTCAGCAATTTTTGCATAGATTTTATATTTATATTAAAAAAATTGTAAATATATAAGAAATATGACTATTAATAACTTAAATTAACATAGTGTATTATTGATCCAATGGCAAAAAAAGAAAGAACATTTTTAAGCTTCCATATATATCCTCTTGGTCAAAGGTTCAAATCCCTTCATTTCATCCACCAACTTAGAATTTAATTGTCAAAGATAATAGATAGCGCAAAATCAACTATTCTTTGTCATAAAAAAAATAAACTAAAGTATAAATATATTTTTTTCCAACTTTTTTCTTACTATATGTATAATCTAATTGAAAAATGGAAAAGAAAAATGTAGTAGCTAGTAGTAATAATTATATTCTTGCCCACCCTAAAAAGTTGTCGAACATAACTACTCTAAAAGCAAAAAAAAAGGATGAAAACACAATGATGATGCCTTGTCCGCCATTGATTCCCCACCAATGTGTAAAGTTACTAAGTTAATTTAGTCTAATCCCATCATTATTTTGTTAAATTTGGCTCATCATAGAGAAACATTTATTCATATTATATATTTGGATATTTTTATTATCATACCTTTTTAGCTTAAAGTGATGAAAAATATGTAAAACTTACATGAAACTTTTCAAAAGTGCCATTAATATTTCCTAAGGTTTAGAACTTGATACTTATTTAGTTTGACACTATTAATAATACTTTTTCAGCGGCAATAGCTTAATTATCACTAAAAATATATTTAGCGACATTTAACACTCTTTGTAAATGACTCTAGAGTCTATAGAGATACTAGATCAAATGACAATTAACTAATGTCGGTAAATATTTTATCACTCTTTATTAATCTGTATATTTATTACTGCTAAAAGTTGTTTTTATTGCGGTGAAAGAGGATAAATACCTTCAAATTGACTTTTGGATTTCTTCAAGGGCTAAAGATCTGTGTATTATATTGACATTACATTGAGTGAACAATTTTGGATAACAAAAGATAAAATAAAATAAAAATAGTACGGTCACAATCGAGTCACGCAGCATTTACTCCTTTATCTTTTAATTCATAATAGGCAAACGGTAGAAATTAATTAAAAATTTAAGAATGAACCTTCTTACATATAATACATATAGAATATCTCTGTTATTAATAATAATGTTAGATTTTTATTTATTTTTTGTCCTCTGAATTTCATTTTCACAAAAAAAATGATTAAAAACTCTTATATGTACTTTATTTTGAAACAGAAATTGGAAATTGACTTTCAAAGAGTGACATATATGAGACTATATTAACTTTGTTTTTTCCTTGGACAATGAAATGTGAATGTATATGCACAAACAATTCAGTCCATATCGAAAAAAGCATTGTTGCGTTATGGGATAAAAAGTTCTTGACACATTTTCAAATAATAAGACAAAAAATCTTGCCAATGTATGGTACAAATGGGCAACAAAATATCCCCATTTATTAATTACTTAATATAATATATTTCTTTTAACTTTTTTTTCTACGAAAAGAAATAAAAGAAAAGTTGAATTTTGAGTGGGAATTGGAACAAAGATTTTGGAATAGCATTATAGTGAATATATTGGGTGCACGAATGGCACCTATCAACATGAGGCACTTTCTACTAAATACTAATAATGTTTGTTGCAATTAGTCCATAAATTTCTCCATATGAGGCAAGAATTATGATATCACCAATGCAATACTTTAATTTTAGTAGAAAATGGAGGCAAAAATGATCCTTTTATGGACGATGATTCATGGAAGATAATGCCTTTAATATTATGTTATATAGGAATATTTACTCTTTATAATACTTCCTTGGTTACGTGGTGCGCTTTCCTCTTTATTTTATTTTAAAAAGAATGTCATCTTACTTGTAATGATCCTTCAGGTCATTTTGTTTTTATTGCGCTCTTTCGGCGTTTAGAACTTTCCTATAGTGATCCCAGGTCATTTATGACTTGCTGGAACTGACAATTCGGTCACATGATCGTTCGTTTAGTTTTTGTGCACATTTTCATATTTTGGAGCTTTTGAAGTTTGAACGGTCATCTTCAATCTAAACTTCAGGGAAACGACCTATAAATGTAATTTTGATAGTTTTATTAGCTCTGAAACGTCAACTTTGAGTTAGTAGCAAGGGCGACTCAACATAATTGGAGACCTAAAGCGAAATTTCAATTGAGGCCTAATAAATTTCATACGTATTTATTTAAAGTTTATTTTTCTAACTTTTTAGATGCAAATTATTATGTAATTTTTTTTGTACATGAATTTTTTGAATACCCTTTCTTAAAATTATTAATTTTAGGTAAGATTTTATCAATTCAACGTAACGTTGAAAAATATCATTTTATTGAAGCAATCTATATATGAATTGTTAACATAATTCTACAAGTAATAAGTTGACAAACTTTAAACAAAGATAAGAATTAGAACAATATAATCTAATTCAAGAAGTTGATAAGTTGATAACATGATATACCTTACTTTAATATCTTAGTTGTAATAACTGAAAATTTTAAGAAAACATAAAAAATAAAAATTTGTGATTCACTTTGTTCAACATAATTTCGACTAATGCTTTATATTTTTGACAGAGTATTACTCTAAATTCTCAAAGATTTAAAGAAAAAGAGTGCAAAAGGAGTTTAAAAATATAAATAATGTGAATGATAGCAAAGAAATGTAATATATAAGACAAAATTCGTTTTCTTGATTTCTTATATTTGAATTGAGTTAAGGAGAATAATATATATACTTTTTAGGGAAAAGGGTCAAAAATACCCCCCAACTTTGGTTTATTGTTTGACTTTACCCTCGCCGTTAAAATGAAGTTAATTGTACCCCTCCCGTTACTAATTTCACCAAAATTACCCCTCATTTAGACGGAATCCCCAAAATTGATCCAAATTGACCCAATTACCCGGATTTGAAAAAAAAACCCTATTCCCTATTTTTAACCCAATGACCCGACCCCCTCTAGGATAACCCGGTACCAA
>JAJOOH010018769.1:0-28791 GCA_029582605.1 Solanum gracilifrons
TCTACAGGGTGTAATATGGTGAGATGATCCAGAATCAATAATCCACTCAGAATGTAAGACATTAGATAACAATGAGTGTATACCTGCCATGTTAGAAACACACTCATTGCTGGATTGAGCCTGTTTACCAAGCAGTTCCTGATATTGTTGTTCTGTGAGGAAGTAGCCTGAACCTTGACTTGGATTGTTAGCATTGGAACTAGTGTTGGCATTGGAGCTAGTATGGGCTGTAGGCTTGAATTGTGCAGGTTGTGACTGGTGTGTTTGCTGTGAAGATCTCCTCCTACTCTTGAAGTCCTGAGGATATCCAACAATTCTATAACAATTATCCTTCAAATGACCTTTGTAACCACAATGGATGCAAGGAATTCCTCCAGCAGTTCCAGACGATCCTCCATAATTCCCTCCACTTGTGGTTCCAGACGATCCTTCATAGTTCCCTGGCTTCTTCTGTCTATAACCAGGAGTTCTCCCAGCCAACATTGTTAAGGGATCCTTGTGAGCATCAACTACTCCCAGTGACCGTTGGCTTTCTTCTTAAGTCATAATTGCATAGGCTTCATTAACTGTCACGTTAGCATTTCGAGAGAGAATACTGCTTCTCAAGCTGCAATAGCTCTCATTGAGTCCCATAAGAAACTGCAATAATCGCTGAGATTTGAGGTGTTCTACATAGAGACTAGACTCTTCACAACCACAGGAAGGCATGGAAATCATGACATCAAGTTCATTCCACAAATCCTTCATTCTGGAGAAATAGCAAGTCACAGAATCAGTCCCCTGCTTTAAATTGGCAATTTCAGACCACAGATAGTAAATCCTAGTTAAATTCAATCGATCGAATCGTTCCTTGAATTCTTCCCAGACCTTTCTAGCCGTTGAAGCATAAACAATGCTCGGAACTAGTTCAACCGAAACAGTACTACCAATCCAGGATAGTACAATGGCGTTACATTTTTCCCATAATTCCTCTAATTCTCCTGTATACTTGCTCTTAAGACAAGTACCATCCACAAACCCTAGCTTACCTTTGCCTCGCAGAGCTAGTTTCATCGATCGACTCCACAGAGAGTAATTCTCTGGACCTGTGAGTTTAATCGGAATTATTAATAGACCTGGAGAATCTGAAGCTTGAAGATAAAGCGAATGATGATGATCGAGTGTTGATATTGCTGGAGCCGCCATGGATGCATTAGCTTGATCCTTGGGCATTTTTGCTCCTATTGAGAAATTGCGATGAAATCAAACTCAATACGCAGTTGAAGGTGAGATCGCCGCTCTGATACCATGTGAAGTTTATGTTTAGCACTCTGCACATACGTCCACCATTGATATGGATCACTGGATATGCAGAGAGAATTTAGAAGAGGGAGAATGGGAAACTATTTTATTGAATCTGAAAAGTAAAAGTTACAATCACATGTGCTCTGTACTTATAGGCACGTTAGTTAGCTACTAGTGGAAGCCAGCTGACAGTCCTTGTAACAAACATTTAAAACAACTAACTAACAGTTTCTTCTAACTTGCTCACACTTTAATAATTTGTTTTTTTTTTTAAAAACTATTATTTTTTAAAATACAAATCTTTCGAAGGTTTGCCATACGAATGTCAATTTTTTGTTGATTATTGGTAGTAATATTTTTGGTTAGAAGTATTTTTATATATAAAATTGAAAAATAATTAACAATAATTTAAAATTTAAGTAGATGTAAAAAACTGAATTTTAGAAATGTCATTTTATCTCATACATATTTGTGGAAATACGGTTTCAAAAGTATAGGAACTCATACATATTTTGTGGAACTAAACAACGTGTGTAACTTGCTTTTGAAATTGAAAATATTGAGTGATTTTTAATTGTAAAAGACTTTATATTTAATTATTTCTTAATTATTTAAAATTTGATTTTATTCTATAATTATTAAAACCATGAATTACTTTTATTTTATCCTCTATTTATGTATATGTTTCAATAAAATTTTAAATTCATGAACATTTCTAAATTAATTTTTATTATATGTAGGAAATTTAATTTAAATTAATATCTAACAGATCCCATATAATAAATTGTTATTTCTATGTTGAATTCACGGTAGAATTTGATTTTAGGGATGAATTTAAAGTTTTAATTTTTAAATTTAACATGTTACTATTTAATTAAATTTAACATTACTTATATATCATTTCAGAGGGATACATCATTTATTGTGAATTTGGCAAGTGAGTAATAATAACACTCAACTTAAAGAATACTTGGGAAATGACGAGAGACCCAAATTATTGAAATAATCAATTTTTAACCTTTTTTTATAATAAATCTTTGTATGCTTAAATTAATCAATAAGTACATATGCATGATAATTTTGATTTCGTGTTTCATTATATATAAATTATAAGTGTACATTTTTTCCCTCGTATGAGAACTCTTTTTTCTTTCTCTCTTTTTTCTTCTTAATATGTTATAAGTTAATCAAAGTGAAGTGTAGTAAATTTGGAAATATGGATATCACTGTTATATTAAGATTCTACAAATTATCAAGTTATTTGCAATTATAATAAGATAGACACTTTAATATAATAATAATAATCTAATAATAATAAAAAGAAAATTAGTAACTCAAACTAATAATTAATTTAACTTTGGTGAATTAAGTGATAATTTACTTTAAGAAGATTCTTCAATGCAATTACTTATGTACACTATAATTATATTTAAAGCGACTTTTTAAAACTATAATTCTAAGAGACGAAAGAGTTCTTCATTCAGGAATTGTGACTTTAATATATGCAATGATAATACTAAAATATTACATAAAAAAGTTCACGTATAATGTTGTCAATTCATTCAAAAAGTTGATCAATATTTCCATGTATTCGTAATATATACACTATTAAAGACTAAGTCGAAATACCTTCACTTCAATCTTATGTTGAATTTGGATCCTTCAAATGAAGATCCCCTTGTTTATGATGAGTATTTTCTTCATTCGATTTTTATTATAGAAACAGTGCAAAGAGATAAATTCATCAAAATAAGAGAATAATTTAATTTGCTACCTAAAAGCCATGAAGCATAATCAATATTTCTCATGATGATTCTCTTTCAAAAATAAAATCACATAAAAATAAAGAACGTAAGTATTGTGTTTTGTATTTATAGAGAGAAAACAAAGAACAAAAAAGTTAAAACTTTAAAACTGTAAATAGAAGTTATAATCAGTTTTGAATTCAAAAACCTCAACTGTTTAAGATAAAATCAAAATTTTAAAAATGCACTCAAGTTAGTTTTGTTTTTATCTTAGACGTTGTTTTTTTTTTTTCTTTTAAACTGAATTTATTTATTATTTAATACCATTATATGTAATTAATTTAGAGTCCTAAACGACTTATATTATATATATAAAAAAAAAAGAGTCCAAAACGTCTTTTTTTACCGTGTTTTCCAAAATTTGTGGGAATTTTTTCTAACATAGCAAACTATTGCTATTTCGCTTCTCTCCCTGGTGAATCTCGCTCGTCACTCTCGGCAGTCTCTCCCTCGCCTCTCTCGCTTTTATACAAACGCAGATGTATAAAATGTGTTTTGTGTTTGTATAAAGCGAGAGAAAATTATATATATACATATATTTTCATTCCCCTCTCTCCCCTTTCCCAGATCTCGCTCGCCAGTCTCTCCCTCGCCTCTATCGCTTTATACAAACAGAAATGTATAAATTGCGTTTCTGTTTGTATAAAGCGAGAGAAAATTGTATATACACATGCAAATACATATATTTTCGTCCTATACACTTATAATTATACAATACAAATATTCCCCTGCCCAGTTCTCTATTTCCTTTCTCTCTTTCTCGTTTTATACAAACACATATTATACAATTGATTTTTTTGTATATGTATACCGAAACAAATTATACAATTGCTTCTTTTGTATATATGTATAGAGAAATGGCCAGCTTCTTTTGTATATATGTATAGCGAAATATTCATAGCAAACTGAGCGCAATTATGCAAATTATAAGTATAACATACAAATATGATTTTGTGTTTGCTATAAGTGAAAGTTGCTCATATAAAAAGGTGTCCAAAACTTCTTTTTTTACCGTGTTTTCAAAATATGTAGGATTTTTTTTTACCATATTCAAGTTTTAAATTTATTTTTTAAAAAAATAAAAACAGTTTTTTAGTTACATGGGACTAATTTTTAAAATTGTTTTGAAATGATTTATATTTAATTATCCTAATTTTATTTTAATTATTTAAAAATATAATTTTTGTGGTGCTGACACGTATGCATTTTTTCCTCTTCTACTATATATAGATAGAATTTCCAAAATTTGTGGGAATTTTTTTACCATATTCAGAACTGAATTTATTTATTATTTAATAACAGTATATGTAATTAATTTAGAGTCCTAAACGGCTTATTATAAAAATGTGTCCAAAACTTATTTTTTTACCGTGTTTTCCAAAATTTGTACGAATTTTTTTTTACCATATTCAAGTTTTAAATATTTTTTTTAGAAAAATAAAAATAAAAACAATTTTTCAGTTACGTGGGACTAATTATTAAAAATGTTTTTAAATGATTTATATTTAAGTATCCTAATTTTATTTTAATTATTTAAAAATATGATTTTTGTGGTGCTGACACGTATGCGTTTTTTTCTCTTTTATTATATATAGATAGATTCTTTTCCTTAATTTAGAAAAGTAAAATATTGCTAACAATATTATTCCTCTTCACTATTTTGCAACTCTCCCACTAGAGGAATATTTTTGTCATCCCAAACGAACATAACTTTGTGTAAAAGATTAATTTATGGAAATTTTTTATTAAATGAAAAATCCATTCTTGCAAGATCATTCATCATAGTTATGGCTCTAAGTTTAGTTTGGTTATTATTGACAAATGATTTTGGTGTTGTAAGGATATTGGAACATTTTTATAAGAGTTGTAATATTAATCATTTTATAATGATTAACACGAGAATTTAATAATAATTCGATAAATTACAATTCATAAGATGATTTATTTATCGGAAAAGGGCCATATTTGTCCTCGTACTCTTAGAAAAGGGTTATATTTGTCACTCGTCATACTTTTTTGATATATTTGCCTCTCCCATCCAACTTTAGGTACATATTTATCCTTGAACAGTTAAGTCTCATATCCTTGCTTTTATTTAGCGTCATATGTGAGACGCCTACATGGATATATATATTTTTTATTAATTTAAAATTTTCTTCTAACTTAATTATTATATCCAACCCAACATTATACCCACCCATTTAACCCATAAAATCCAACTCCTAATACTTTATTTCATTATCACTTTTCCTAGGAGAAAATCACGTTCTTTAACCGAGAACACTCGAGAGTTCCTTTATTTACAGAAACTGGAACTCTACTCCTCTGTAGGAAACTGGGTCTGCTTTGGTAACCAAAGAAATGGAGAAAGAACTTTCAATTGTTCTCTCTCACAGGTTGTTCCTTTATTTTAAAATTCTGGGATTCTTGTTTTCAATTGATGAAGAGTTGATTGATTGAAAATTCCCTACTTTTAGGTTTATACAGAAATTAAGCTGTGGATTAAGGAATATGATCGACGACAGCTTTCTAAGAATTTTCCTGTGTGTATCTCTTGGTTGTGAAAATATGATTTTGTTGAGGAATATCTTAGGGTACATTTGTTGTTTGTTTGAGAGAGTAAAAAATGCTTCAGTTTTACTTGATTTATCACTCCTCTGTTTTCCTCTTTTTCGAGTTCATGATAATGGTGATGGGAAGGACAGGTTGGGTAGAAGGACATATTCCATATGTATATCCAAGTCGCAACAGGAATTACTAAATAAGCATTAGGAATTGACTTTATGGGTTAAATTGAATGTGTATAATAATTAAATTAGGAGAATATTTTTAATAGAAAAGTAAATATAACCGTGTAGGCATTCCACATAGGTCTTGTAACGCATTTTCTATCTTCTTTCTTCTGTTTTATTTTTGGTGTTCACATGTCTATGAATTCCCACAGAAAAATTGACGCTACATACATAACCTCTTTATTTGAACCACACTTGATTTTTTATTTTTATTTTTCGTTCTGATTTGTCTATTCTGACTTTAATATGTTAAAATATCTTATATTATAATCTTAACTTGTCACAAAAAGTTGAAGGATTGATAGATTGAATTAAAAGAAAAAGTAAAACAAATAAATTGGGACGGAAAAAAAGTATTTATCGTATGAGCACTTTCATGGCAAAATGATTATCTACAAAATCACATCAAATAATCATAATTTAGTTATTTTAATAAAACAAAAATATATATTAATTAATTAATAGTATTATATAATATATGTATATACCTATCATACATGATACACCTATGGTAAGTTTTAAGAGGTTCTTATTCCTCAGTCTTTATATTATCGAAAGAGAATATGCCACGTCTGTATTACACGTGGTATATCTCCTGCAATAACTTCCACCCATAATTGCCACGTAAATAGTTTAAGATATTTTTTTATTTTTTTAAACAGTATTTGATATCCAGATCAAATTTTAATTCGCTTTGAAAACTCTCACACTTAAGGGTAAAATATTCCTTAATAAATGTGACTCTATATTCAGAAAAAGTCAAATCTAAAAACTTTAATCAAAAACAAAAAAGTATTTATGATTGAAAAGATGTGTTTGCATGTCCCACTAGAAAGACAAATTGGACAAAATTTTTTTTGATTATTTAACGTATTTGTGTCATTTTTATTCTTTTGTGTAATAATTATCAATCAACTCCTTAGTATGAGTGAAGTTGTTAGTGCATGAAAATATGCACCGCCATTCAGGGAACATGCGTGAATAGTATATGCCGCACCGCGCGCTTATGTCTTTGTCTTAAACTATATAATATGTCATGAAGTCAAATCCAAATGATGGATAAAAGTCAATATAATTTCATCAGGAGTGTAGTAGTGGCCTAAAGAGAGACATTTCAGCTCTTATTGATCTACTATAATGTTGGTTGTTTTTGTTTTAACTAATTAACACCATCAAATTTACTTCTCCATGGAAGGAGTTTAAGTTTTGGGAGATGGTGGTTAAAAATGGGGAAAAAGATGAATAAAATAAAATAAAAATGAATTAAATAAGCTTTTCACGCGTTGGTAGTCAGTGTATCTCACTCACTATGTCATGTCAGCAAAAAGTGTCAAACTGACACAGCGGGGCATGACATGAGGTGTCTAGAATGAACAAAGTCTAGTTAAGGTGTCTAAGTGAAAATTTGTGCTAACTTTAGGTGGCTACAGATGGGTTAGGCCTAAACTATCTAATGTGTCATGAAGTTAAATCCAAATAATGGATAAAAGTCGATATAATTTCATCAGGAGTGTAGTAGTTGCCTAAAGAGAGATATTTCAGCTCTTATTGATTAGTAGTCCTGAAATGGGCTATATATGGCATTTTCGCTTAAATTTCTTCGTAGCCCAATAGAATAGATTACGATTTACTAAAAGCCCAGAATTCAAAAAAAAGCCCACAATATTTTCTCAAACTAATGACGTGTCGACCACTATTTAACTAGAACCCTAATATCGAATTTAACTAGAACCCTAAAATCGAATCGAAGCACCTCAGCAATGGAGATGCTCCTCTCCCTCGAACGCGCTCGGAAGAGTGCTGAAACCTCTTATGCTCAGAATCCGCTTGATGGTGATGTCAGTATCTCCTCTTTCTCTTCATTTATCGTTTCTGTTTTATCGTTCTAATTGGATTTCAGCTATTTGATGTTTTTTGCGTTTAATTTGAACTTCGATGCTTTGTTGAATAAACGAGTTTGTTGTTTTTGTTATGTGATGTTGAATGCAGAACTTGGCGAGGTGGGGACGTGCATTGCTGAATCTAGCACGGTTCGAGCATGGAGTCGAATCGAAACAAATGATTTCTGGTATTGAGTTGCTTGAATTTTGGGACTTGATTAAATAGTTTGTTATAAATTAGATTTTTTAGGATCGAACCTATAGTGTGTTTCTTCAGCCAAAAAAATGTTCTTTCTTTTGTTTGCTGTTCTTGTTCTTTGAGTTTTTGAAATTCCAAGAGGCTGATGAAGTGTGTATTTGTTGTCGTTTATTTGGGAATTAACTTGGCAGATGCAATCTCAAGGTTGGAGAAGGCATTGACTTTGAAACCTAAAAAGAAGCATGATGTGCTTTGGTGTTTGGGAAATGCCTATACTTCATATGGTTTATTAACTACTGATATGGATGCAGCTGCTCTTTACTTTGAAAAAGCAATTATGTTCTTTAAGCAGGCATCTGATGCGGTATATCTTTCTCAACAGACATTCCAAATGTATGTGTGCTTTACTGTTGCAAGTAGCTTAGATTTTCGTTACTCTGAATGCAGGATCCCTCAAATGACCTTTACCGCAAATCTTTGGATGCTGCTGCTAAGGTGAAACTTTTGTTGTTCTTTTAGCGAAGTCTCGATATGTTTAATGCTTTGCATCTTTATGTTGTATTTAGGTATTCCAAATGAATGATATCAAACTGCTACACGTGGTTGTGTGCCATTGCCTTTTCCTCGCTTATTCCCAATTTTCGCACTCAATTCTTTTTTTTCAAGTTCATTCCTACGTGGTCCTTTGTAATTGGTGTATATTGATATTGTAGTAATTTTTTGTGTATCATTTCTTGCCCCTTACTTCCTCCTATCCATATTATAGTATTTTTAGCTTTTACATTTAGTCCAAAATAGATAGTTTTTAACATAATCAAGAAGTTATTAATAGTTCTTTTCCAAATTTACACTTAAATAAGTGAATTTTTATCTAACCAAGAAATCATATTAAAGTAAAATTATTTAATCAAGGTGCAATCACTTCTTATCTCTATGAGTAAGTGACTTCTTAAAGGGGTGTGTCCAGGCTTAAAATACCATATATATGGAGCGGAGGGAGTATTAGATAACCTACAACAACATAATATTCAGTGGAAAGGGTAGATTGCACGTAGGCATTACCCTATCTTTGGAAGTACAAAGATGGTTTTTGTTAAGACCCTTGACTCATGGAAAAGCAATTTAAAGTAGATTGAAAAAAATGACGAAGTGGACAAGCCATGGAAAAATACTATATAGAGCATGACAAACCACTCTGAAAAGGTGTAGTAACTACAACAAAATACTATGATAATTGAAGTACAAGAAACATGTAGTAGCAGAAATAGAAAGACAAGAAACTACAAGAGTAATACTATAATTAACTAGTATGCAAGGAAAAACAAGATGACACCCAACTATTTATTAACTTTCTACCCTAATTCGCGTCCTTCATAACCTCCTAGCTAAGGCTGTTTTCTCGGTAATTGTAACCTCGTCATGCTCTTTCTAATCACCTCTTCCTTATACTTCTTCTTCTTTGCACTATTTGTTCCTCTCTTGAATCCATCCATAGTCAACCTCTCACAAGGGTCTGGATATAATAAGAAAATGGTTCTTGGGTCTATCTCAAACCCAAAAGCTAGCTTGAGTGGTGGGGGTTGCTCAATCCTCCCACACTCAATGTGAGACTCAACAAAACCTCCCACACGCCTGGGATTGGTCTTTTAGAAATATCCTGACTAGGTGGTGCAGCTTGTGGAAATTTTCGATTGTTTAGTTTGTTTTATTTTGTCAAATTTGTGATATCTTTACTCATGAAATGTCTCATTTTATGGTTGGGAGTCTCGATTTATGTTCTTCTACAGTATAATTAGGCTCAAGAATTGCACAGGCATGGCCCCATGCAACAAACTATGGCAGCAGAACCTTCAACATCGACAAGCACAAACGAATCTCTTTAGTCTTTAGTTCTCACCCCTTATCTCTTGATAGGAGCTATATCTTATCTTCTGTGTTCAGTATAATCCTTACTAATTGACGTGTCTTGATTTTTTTTTTTCCATTTAAATTGTTGTTTAGAATAATAAGTCGTGATGCCTTCATCACAGAGTCTAATTTTTGCTCTTTGATTTTGTACGCCTTTAAATGTTACGTTTACTTTATCCTCCCTGGAAATTTGAAAGTTAAAGTTCAAGACTGGTACTGAAGCTCTGTGAAAAATCTGGTGGTTTTGTCAGATTCATTTTCGATCTATCAAAATATTATTGCTGATTCGCCTATATGTCTTCTCTTGCATTGCAGAGTTCAAAAAAGAAGGAGAGCATTAATATCAATTATGACATTTTCTATTGGGTCATACTAGCCGCTGGCATTGTTGCATGGGTGGGATTTGCAAAATCCGATATGTCTCCACCACCACCACCGCCTCCACAATGAATACAAGTGAAGTGTGATTCGGGGAATGGATTACTGCATATATATATCTGAGTTAAAATAGCACCACCTAAGCCAGCAAATCCCAACCACAGAACTTTTTGGGAAATTTTGCACACAAGAGACTATAGTTGCTGTGTTGAATGCACTAATATAAGAATGCACATCTTAAGAAAAATTGTTAAACTTAAGTCAGCTGTTAGGGCAAAAATAAAATAAAATGTGTGACAATTTTGAACTCTAGTAGACACTAATACGTTATGCACCGGCAGCCCATATTTTGATAACCCGTTCATATTTAATGGGTTGGGTGAGTGACTTTTTACATGGATAATATATGGGTTGATACCCATATTTAACCCATAAAAATATGGATTAACCAAATGAGTTGAGCTTCTAATTTTTATTCACTCAAAATTCATGATATTACCAAATTTATTACAACTTATCTTCCTTTTTATGTTCTTCTATAAAACTAATTATTTTTCTCTATAATTGAAAATGTGAAGTCTTTGGCCCTCCAAATATATCTATTTTAAATGTACATTTCTTTTGTTAATTATAATTATATTTTTTTATTTGTTTAATTTATATTGGATAATAAATCATAGTGTAAAATAAGCAAATCATGTACTAGTATTGACATTGCTTAAAGTGCTTTAAACATGTTTTAGGGTGTGTTTGGTACGAAGGAAACCATTTTCACCCCTACCCTCGACAACCCCCCCCCCTACCAGCCACCACCCCCAAAAAAAAAATTTATTTTATTTTTAAAAAATATTTTGAACTTTAAAATTTCATTTTTTCACCTCTACCCTTGACCACCCACCCCCCAAAAAAATAATTTTAAGTTTGTTTTTAAAAAATGTTTTCAACTTTAAAATTTAATTTTTTCATCCCTACCATTGACCCACCCCCCTACCAGCCCCCCCATCCCCCCCCTGCCCCAAAACCCCCCTACCAGCCCCACTCCCCCAAAAAAAATTTAAGTTTATTTTTAAAACATATTTTCAATTTCAAAAATTATTTTTTACTCTAGTAAAAATAAAAGATATTTTTTATTCATAAGCCAAACACTACAAATTTTTTTCGGAAAGTATTTTCTACTCACCAATCAAACATGAGAAAATAAGTCAAAAATCTACTTTTTTTGAGGAAAACATAAATTTATTTTATATTGAAAACTTACAGGATTTTTCTTATTTACTTTTATGATACAATAAAACTAAATGAAGCATTTTCAACATATTTCATCTAAAAAAAACTAAAATATTTTCTCCATGTTGAATTCTTAAGTAGAGTACTATTTACTAATGAAAATATGGGTAAAATATGGGTAAACTAGTATTTTTCCCAATTCATTTGTTACCCAATCCATTGTTACCCATATCAAATATGGACGGGCTGAATTATTACCCATTTTCAACCCGCCTAAATTTGACCCAACCCGTCCATTTGCCATCACTATGCCCAATTTATGTCATAGATAAAACATAATTCATTATGATGGTCAGCAAAATAAGGACTGAGGAGCGAGGTCAATGGGTTTTTGGGTAGGAAAATGTTTAAGATTGGCTAGTCTTTTTCTCGTAGGAAAAAGTTAATAATTATATAAATAAAGGCTTGTTCCTTCTAATTTAATTACCATTTACAATGTAGTCCTAGAACTTTGAGATTTATGGTTAGAGAGGAGAATTTGTGGGATACAAGTGATAGTTATCACTTGTGTAAACCTTCTTGTATTACGAGTGAATTGGTTAAAGTTATTTATCTTTATATTTTGTACTCTTATATTTATATAGTGGATTGCTCTTTTTTGTGTGGATGTAATTCGGTTAATTGAACCACATTAAATCTTTGTCCTATAGTATATTTTTCATTTGTCTTTTTACTCATGGTCTTTTGAGGTTTGCTTTGTTAGCTTCCACATGGAACAAGAGGTGGACCTACCTTATTAAGTAGGGGTGCATGTGCACCCGTTAACTTCGGAAAAGATCATGTGTATATATGTATATCTATCTTGAGAAACTGATAAAAACTAGGATATCATTAACATTGCACTCATTCAAAACATATGAGCGTTCTTGTGTTGTTGGTACAAGGCATAGGAACTACTTGTTTGATTAGGGTTCGAATCTGACTAAAGTGCTAATTCATTATGTTTATTTTAAGTTTTGCTTAGAGATCATATTTGGTGCACCCAAAGTCTTCAAATTCTAGGTTTGCCTCTGCATAAAACCTAATTATTTTCGATCCTAGCTAACATGACCAACCATCTGAGAGAAGCAGAATGAGTATGGATTATATCGATATCCAAGTACAAACTTTGGTACTATGCCTAAACTCTAAGCAAGCAGAGTTATTGGTGACACTTGAGCTCATTTCAAACTAGTAATATTATACCAACTAAAAATAAAACATTAGAAGTTTTCTATGTGTATTTTTTCTTAAAATGAGGAGATACGGATGCAATCTAAATAGCACTTACATGCAAGGTATCAACTTGGACACGATCACTTTTGTTTCCATTCGTTGAGAGAAAAATACACTTGTTACCTTTATTAATCTCACATTAATTAGAAGGCACAAATGCTTGTCTAACATTTACTATTACGATTTACGGGTTATACAGTTATACTTATATAGATAGTATTCGAACTTTGCTTTTACACTGAATACGAATGCGTGGATCCAAAATTTGAATTTATTAGTTTTTATAATAACCTCATATTTATTTGGGTTTACAATTAAATATTAGTGAATTTTTTAATACACAAGTATTAGCAAAAAGTTATTAGTTTTGTTCACCAGTAGCGAAAACTTTGGATCTGCCCTGGACAGAAACATGTTATTCTACTTCGAGGCCATTTGAGCTCAACAGATGTTGAGATGGCAAGAGTTATTAGTTTATTTTTTCTAACCAAAAAAATAAAAATAAAAAGATGGCAAGAGTTCCACACCAAACCTTTTTGAAAATTAGTTTTTGTGTTTGACAAAGAAAAAAAATGATATCGTGACAATCCTATTATTTTAATGCATATCATACAAGATAAAACGAAATTGACTTCCATTATGAAAAAAAATAAAAAAAACTTTTCAACGTCCAACGAGAGCAAAAAGATAAAAATGAAATCAGTGGACAACAAGAGCCTCGTTTCAACTTACAACCCTTATCCTAGTAAGAGTAATCTCATTCGAGGATTAATGATTTCAAGGGGGAGATATTGTAACATCCACAACTAGAAACTAGAAGGAAGTTTAGAAATTGGAAATAGTTATTTTTGGAAAGAATTTAAAAATCTGAAAATTTGGCAAGTGTGTTAAAGTGAGTTTTTGGTCAAATTCAAACGGTCATAACTCCTAGCTCAAGATGAGTTAGGTGTAATTCCAGATATGGTTGGAAAGCTCTTGGAATGATCTTTCCAACGCCACCAAGTTTGCGCAATTCCGAATTCGTATGAGTGAGTTATGCCCTTTGAAAGTTGGGCAGTTCGAATAAGGAAATGCCCGGTAGTTTGGTTTTTTCCTTACCCAATTAATTAAATCCATTTTTAGTAAAATAATTGAAGTCAAAACTGAGTTAGTTCAGTTTGCGCTTTTGAAAAATAGAGTTAGGGCTTTTGGAGAAAGAACGCAAGAGAAAGGAGAACATGAAAAACAAGATTCGCCAAGAACGATCGATTTTGGTTGTGGATTCGCCAAGGATTGATCCTACAAGGTATGTGAGTCTTTCATAGCGTTGGGTTCATTCACCCACGCACCAAACATGTTTCGTTCAACAGAATTCGTCCTTAGAGAGTTTGAAAGTTGATGTTCTTGAGTTTGAATGTTGTTCTTGAATTTGGTTGAATTGAGAAGTTTCTGAGATTGTTACGTCGTATTATAAAGTCATTTCGAGTTAAGTTCTTAGGTACATTTTTTGGGTATCTGTATCTAAAAGCAATTTAAGAAAAAGAACCGAGTTTGGGCGAATTGAGGGTGGAAAACGAAGAAGAAATTTCGTCCGACGAAATTAGAGGGTGGTCGCGTGTCACACGCCTAGTCCCCAGTTTTGAAAATTTCAGCTCCGCGTCGCGGAACTGACACGAGGTGTTCTGCCTCAAAAGATGTTTTCAAAACCAAAATTTAAATGCTTCTCCACGTCACTGACCCACCTTCAAATTTTGACTTTCAGTCATTTTCTCATATTTAGCTATCTAAAATCATTCCTAAACATCATGAGATCTTTCCAATCACAAATCACGATCCTTAATTCCATAATTTAATTCAAGGATCAATTAAGAGTCGAGGCAAGAGTAGTTAAGATCCTTGAAGTAGCCAGCTCAATCCCTGCTATTTCAAGTAGCCAGCTCAAAAATTAGCAGTCTGCCTTGTAACAAATTGATCATAAATTCATCCACACTTCATGTACTGCTGAGTTCACGAAATATCTTAGCCCAGGAGTTGATACCAAAGAAGAGAACAAAGGTACATAGAGCTATCAATTATTCCAGTTGTCTCATCATTGTCAATGTAGTCTTCTTCTCTCCTAAATGAGAAAAAAAAATAGAGGAATCGTTGAGTGAGTATTAGCCTATTAGGAGACTATACTGAATAACGATGTCAGACAGAAAACAAGACTTGAAAGGAGATATACGGGAAGAGAATAGTAATCTGGAGTTGGTTTCAATTCACACAGCCATTGTTTCATGGAACTCAACTAAGAAGGATAGCGAAAAAGGGTCCAAAGTTCTACCTCGAAAAGTAGCACTCCGTTAACAGTTCAACCGTCTGTCTCCAACTGTTAGGGAAGACCCTGGTATGCTGCACCTCAACAGATTGATAAACGCTACATGAATAATTGCAGAGAACTTTGCTTCCTAGCAAGATCCAAAAGTATCAGCAGGGTCCAATCCAATCATGGATAACAGTGTAACATCAACTTCATACTGGGATATTACCATCAGTCATGCTCTGCTAAGAATATCTCATCACGATTCAGAAATTTTGATTTGGTAGTTCTCATTGATCAAGGTTGTCCGAAATGTAACTGGCATTAACTCCTATATCCCAAGAAAAAATTGTGTCTGGTTATCGTCTTCTGCTTACCTGATTGAAACCACACACACCAAAAAAAACAAAAAACAAGAGCAATCACGCAAATAGAAGTACCAGGGGACCAGGGGTGACTTACAACTTTCTAACAATAACAGAAATGACCAGATTTGCATCTGTCTTCTAGGTGACATCATAGGTAATGTAGTGCTGCAACAGTAGTTAAAGGAAAGAGCAAGATAAATTCACCATCACCAGAAGAACACAGAGATTTAACATTCGAGATATGCATCCTTTTGCTTGTCCACAACACAGAATCACACAAGTCGTAATGAACAGAACCATGAGAAAATACATTCTAGGTTCCGATTGGACATGACAGATCATGAAGCAACGCACAACGAGATGGACAGAAACGACTGACACAAGAAGATAGCGACAACCAGTAACAGTTCAAAAAATCACTGTGGAGACCCTTTCATTTTCTGGATGGTTCCGGCAGAGGTCCGCTTCCATGAAAGAGACCCTTTCATTTTCAGCTGCTTCACTGCAAAGACAAACTTCCCCTGATCTGGCAAAATTTAGAAGGAAGGTCTCAGATGTACCTTTGGCATGCATGAGATGTACATCCTCAAGACATGGGTGAAGGGTGGGCTCCTTCTGGGTATTCTACTCCACACGGATGATGTCATCCTCAGCTGCTTGCCAACAAAGATCATGGTCTGGGAGATTCCCACCTTGTGCTGAATCTCGTTGTTGCCATCAAGTGTTGAAACTTTCAACCAGTTTCAACCTTCAGTGTTATGGACTACTCAGTTAGGGATTCAACACAAATCAAAACATCACCACAGAGATGGAGCACCAGGTGCTGGGTTGACACCTTCCAAATGCTGCAGGCTAGAGAGTGGAGCTCTTCAACTGTATTCACAAAGCACTCTAATCCACACCACGATGCTATAACTAGAGTAGACTACCTGGCATTTCAGAGGAAACCAAAAGAATAAGATGCATAAAACATTGTGTGGTTTAAAAAGTAGCAGTATGAGCCACATAAATTACGGGAGGTGACTGCCCACTGTTCTCATCGACTATCCACCTACAAAACAAATTGTGTACAAATATGACCAATATGAACTGCAAACCACAGATTTAGAACATCCCAAGATCCAGTACTAGACAATTCACATCATTACTGTCCACAAAGTACAGTGGGCAAATAATGGATCAATCAGAACGAGATGTCAGTCAAGCAAATACTAGAGCTCTCTAAAGCATAAGATAAGACGTGTTAAGTGTGAACTGTAGATATCTAATAGCCACAATACTCCAGAACATGTTACCTAAAAAGCTTCTATACATTACCTTGCCTTATTTGATGCAAAGAAGGAGCATATGATGAATTCTGAGTTCACATAAACAAAATCCTATAACAATTAGCAAAACATAGCAAATAAAACTCAACTAGCAGGATTAATACCTTTAGACCAATGGATTGACACACACAGAGCAACAACTCGAGTGCCCTCTAGACGGAGGCTTTCCTAGTTTGAATAAGCATAATGGCTCACGCAGTCGAAACCATGACCAATATGTTCTGAAACAAATATGCAACTACAATGAGTAAACAAGCATTCAAACATGCAGATGAAACAGCTAAGTCAGACTGAGAAAACTGATTGAAGGAAAAGACATTAGAATGAACCATCATCTGAACATCAGATGCACTTCTCACAGCCATGTACATCAAACAAGCAAACCTGCATTTGGTGGGTTCTTGGAACTTGATATATAAGGAAAGGAGAGAACATTCCAAAAGCTTCCTGATAGTAGACATCACGACAGTTAAACCAGTAAGATCCATTGTTAGACATTAGACTAGGTAGAGTTTTGAAAATGGAAATTTGACATTCACAAAAAATATGTCAAAACCCCTACCAGGGATGCTTCTTCAACCAAAGTGGTATAAGATGAATACAAAAAGTAGAATTTTAATAATATTTTTTTTTTGATAACCGAGAAATCCGTCTGTGACCCGCCCTTTGGACCAATCACAGCCTTCTAAACTCGGTGGATAATGGGCCCGCCCCTCTACCCTTCTCCGCTTAAATACTGGGCTTCGCTTTGCATGGTGTGGGGCTTGAACCTGCGACCTAAGCCACAATCCTCCACCTTTTGCCACTTGAGCTAGGCTTTGGGGGCAGAATTTCAATAATATTATTATACCTTCCCAACTTTGATGAACAATTAGGTTGAGGGAAGAACATGATGTTGCTACTTTTTCCTTTTTTTCTTTTTAACCCTTTGTCTCTCCTTCTACAAATTTTGTTATTTTTGTAATAGTATTTAGTGAACAATAGTTGAAAAAAAACAAAAAGGATTTTCTCTAATTATTATTATCAAGAAATGACTTGTATCAATATTGACTCTCTTACTAGTGTTACAAAAATAATTAGGACTTGTCCTTCTTGTGGTCATTTGATCAAATATGAAGAAAAGGTTAGTAATTTTTTCTTTCTTTAATTTAATTTATTGTTTGATTTTGGTTATTTATTATATTATATATATAACATGATTAATGATTTTTATTATTTTTTGTGAAAAAAATTAATTTAAGTATAGGCTGGGATTCATAATCTTCCAGGATTACCAGCTGGGGTGAAGTTTGATCCAAGTGATCAAGAGATTCTTGAACATCTTGAGGCAAAAGTGAAATTTGATGCACACAAACTTCATCCACTAATTGATGAATTTATTCAAACATTAGAGGGAGAAAATGGGATTTGCTATACTCATCCAAAAAAGTTACCAGGTAATTCATTAACAACAGATAAATTTTGTAGCTAAACAACAAAATTAACAACATGATATTAAAGTTCGTAGCTAATTCAAGTGTTTTGTAAGATGGAACAAAACTTATAATTCTTAATGAGTTTAACTTCTATATACTAAAATCGTAAACTGGCTTTTATACTATTAGATCATCTAAAATTAAAGATAAATATGTGCATGTAATTCTTTATTATATAAGTGGATAATAACCGAAAAAAATAAAACAGGTTATCTACTCAAACAAGTTAATACATGGATAGTGTTATACAACATCACAACAATGTATATAATATAAGTTAATTAAAGAAATTTTGAGTTGATAATTAATAAGATCGTTTCACTATGAATATACAAGTGCAAATTTTCAGTTCTTTTATTTCTACTGATTTATCTTACCGTGAATGAAATCTCCTATAAGCAGACAAATAATGAGAGTTTTTTTTTTTCTTTCTACTGATTTATTGTGAATTGATTTTTAGTTTGATGTCCAAAATCTTCTATAAGCAGACAAATATAATTTTTGTCATGCATTGTTTGTTGATCATGAGGTTATTATAAAGTTCTGTTTTACTTAAGACATGCACTTTCAGTTACTTGGATTATCAAATGAGTTTTAAGTTTAATGTAATCAAGGAGTAAAAAGATAAATACATAATCTAAAGGGTAATTACATTGTTTTCAGAATAAGTATTAGTAATTCATCACTTGGTAAAATTGACAAAATTTTAATTTGTATACATATCATTTATATTATAAACAATTATTTACATTAACTCAAAGAATATCTATATATAAGCCTTCTTTAACTATGAGAATGATAATCTTAAAAAGAAGTCAAGTTATCTGATACGACATGTAAAGGTGACATGTTGATGGTGTAATAATTCCTTAATCTCATGATGTATATAATAATAATAACTCAAATTGATAAGTAACCAACTTACTATGACATGTTACACTATACTGATATGATACAGTATAGTACAAAAAAAATTATACTGTCTACATGTTTATAACTTAAATTTCGATTATGATTATTGATGAATGGTTCTCTTGAGACGATGAGGGTCTATTGCTACCTTACACAAAGTAGGGATAAAGTTTGCGTAAATTCCACCCTTCTCAATCGACCTCACTTGTGAGATCAAAATACTGGATATGTTATTGTTGTCGCCGTTGATTATTGATGGATGGGGTATGCAGGAGTGACAAAAGATGGCTTAGTTAGACATTTCTTTCATAGACCATCAAAAGCATATACAACAGGCACAAGAAAAAGAAGAAAAGTACACAGAGATATACAAGGCAATGAAACAAGATGGCACGAAGGAGTTTGGGGAGTAGAAAAGATAGTTGCAAGGGAAAAAACAGAGAAAACAACAAAGGAGTGAGCCTCATATACAAGGGTAAGTGTACAGTCAATTGCCTTGTTGAGCACATGTATGCATCATGCAGGTAGGGCGATTTCCAAGCAATTTCCCTGGGCACATGTACCTTTTTGTACGGATTGGACGGAACTCTTTGGGTGGAGAATTAGGATACATCACTAACAATTAAGAGATTCAAGTGGGAGAAACCTCTCATATTAAAGGAGAAAGAAGCGTTAGAGAAACCAGCCAAAAAGGAAGGAACCATAAGAGATTCAAAAGGAAAACTACTAACGGCATAGGGTATTACTTCAGGAGAGGTATTACTTCTTTTGATCGGTTCAAGAGAGGTACTAGTTCAATGTGAAGGTGCAGGCGATGCTTTTGGAACTGAGATGGTGTAAGAATCACTCAATCAAGGATCTTTAAAAAAAAAGGATATCTTGTACTCTCCAAAGCAGTAGAAGGAATGACGACTCCAAACTGGTGACCGAAAGATATAAGTAATCAAGACCTCCCTAGTAGATATAAGTAATCAGGTTCACAATTGTTACATTGTTACCTAGCAGATAATCAAGTAGCAAATTCAAGGTAAACCTATGGACATCAAGTTAGTTCTTGTCAAGTCTATGGTGACTGTGAGGAGCTCTGGCATAATACTACGGGCTATCTCCAACTTGGAAAAAAACAGTACCCATTCTTCAGGTATCAAAATTTTAAAAAAATAGGAGAATAAAATGCATAACACCACAAATTTACATTGCAGAGTCGAAATAAATTCAGCTCAAATTGTAATTGAGGACGTTAAGAACCACCTTCCCATCCTACATGTATATATCTATTGGATTCGAACATACATGTATATATCTATTGGATTCAAACATACATGTAAGGGTACTAAACCCCACAAATGAAGGTAGCTACTTTTTTTTTTTTTGGTAAGAAGAAACACCTATATAAAATGAGACTGCAACACAAGTTGGTCTTGTATCTACAGCAAGAAGGACCACATTCGACAAGGAACTAGGAAGAAGTAAACAGGACACAATAACAATTCTCTCAGTCTCTCACATTCTTAGTAAACAATATTAGTAAAGTTTTTATTTTCTGGTCTAGTAACTAACTTCTCAGATATACATAATGGAATCATACTAGTTGGAGGTTATTTTCAATGCCAATGCAAACAGGTAAAACAGATATGATATAAGATGTTGCCAAATAAGGCACCATAGGAGTAGGTACAGTTGCAAAAAGGAGTCTTTTACAAAAGTCTAACTATGTCAGGGCAAGAACTCTGCCGCCAATCCTTAACAGGGGCAAATCGTTTACAATGGAAAGTTGCAGAGGTTGCATTTATGACAAAGTATTCATACAATCGAACCCAACTAGCTCGGGATTGAGGCATAGTAGTAGTAGCAGCAGTAGCAGTTTATTTAGAGGGGTTTAAGCTGGACAAGTGATTGCTCTTGCACCAAGAACACCATCCGGTAAAGAAGTTCTTAGGAAAAATAATTGAGACTTGAAAGCTGAAGCTGACACTTCATTAGCTTATTTATCGACTAAAAGCTTAAATCCTTCAACCAATATTATTATTCTCCTCAATGCTTGTGGAAGATTGTACAATATATGTTAGAGAACAGTGCTCTTTCGTATCACTAGAAGTATCCATATCTAGTACGAAGTTAGATTCCTCAACAACAACAAATTCCAAGCTAGTTGGTGTCTACTATATGAATCTTCATTATCAATTCACTCCATCTTAACCATTTCATCGCAATACTCAACGATTTCAACATCACTAAACAACTTAATTAACACAAAAAGATCTCACGCCAATGCAGAATACGAAAAATAACACACATACAAAAAAGTCGAAATTGTCAATAATCACCTGTTAAGATTACAAAATTTCGAAGGAGGGTCCTATAGTTTCTTCTTCTTCCTGAAAATATAAACGTCAGTCTCCTCATAGGCGTATTCTGGATGTAAATGCTCGTGTCTAACCTTCTCGACATCAAACATCTCTCCACAAAGCTCCCAGAACTTCTCATGCGCCTCAGGAGATCTCAGCTGGTACCCCAACAAAACGACACCGTTTTCTCCCACCAAAGCATCCATAGCCGACAGCAACGGACCCACTGTCTCCTCCAAGTACACCACATCGGCGGCGATGACGACATCAAACGGCGGGCCGAGGGACTTTATCTGATCCTGATTGGACCAATTCAACTGAGCCGTCTTCAAACTCTTCTTCAAAACAGGCTTGTTTCGCTTCAGATTGTGCTTTAGGGCTGGCATAACCGGAGTAATATCAGTGATAACGACGTTGTTCAGACCTAATAAGAAAAGCCCCATGGCTGCTACTCCGCAGCCGGCTCCGAGCTCTACGCCGCGCTTGTTTTGAAAGTTAAGGATTTAGCAATAAGGATTTGGGGTAACGGCGCATGTTTGAGGATGCCACCGTTCGGCGAACTTGACGAGGACTAGTGAACAGGGCCATACACTGGTGCCGACATGCATAGATCCATTGTCTTGATGGAAAGCTAACTGAGAATCGAGGACTTTAAGGTCGATCACCGGCGAGTCAGTGAACTTCATTATCTCTTCAAGGTCGATGTCCGGCGACGGCGACGGCGAGTCGGGACTTAATTGAAATGTGAGTGGGTTAATGGGCCAAACGATTAGAACATGCAAGGTCCAGTCCAGACAAAAGGAACTTGGGCCGCGACCCGAGTGTTAGATTTTGGGCTTACATAATTTTCAGATAATTTCTCCCATTATCCACTAATCTTTCGTAGAGATCTGTATATCCAAACGTAACTTCAAGTTTCAAAAATTACAACTTCGAATACTCAAAATTTTAAATTTCAAGTTCAAAATCAATAACCAAGCGGAAGCTTAATATCTTCATGGATACGTAATAATGTCTAAATTAAATACGTATACAAATTCAGACCAAAATAATTTTCGATCTACCCATTTATTAGCTCAGCTTATTTTGATTTGCACAAATTCCACATAATCATCCCTTTTAACTTAGTAATTACAAGTTTTTAAATCTTTTGATTTTCTTAAAACTCCGTCCCTAATCAAACTAAGACAGAGTGGGAGTAGTATTTTGTCCACACTTCAATCATGCATGAATAAAAATATCTTTGTTAGTTATAACATAAAACTTTGTTTATCCAATGTGCAAATAGGCCACAATTAGGTTAATTTTTTTTAAAAAAATCCCATATCTTTTATTTTATTTTTCCTTTTTAAAGTGGAAAAACAAAGTGGAATAAGGACCCTCCTTTGAACATTTGAACCCCCTTTTTTGATCCTACAAACTAGCCTTTTTTTCTCTTATAATTCTTCCTATCATCAATGTGTCAAGATTTATTTATCTTAAAATAATAGCATCCATTATTAGCTAGTGGAATTCCTGTTAAGGTGAGCTAAAATCCTAATTAAATGGTAATTAATATCATGTTTAAGATTGAAATATTTCATTATCAAATTGAATGAATGTTGTCTTATTTATAAAAAGTGAATCATAGGATTACTAGGCAATGGATATATATATAGGGACCATCCAATACACCTGGAGAAGGAAAAAAATAGAGATGAAAATTTGTGAGAGTGGATACTTTTAGCTAACTTTTGCTTTTCCAAAGAAATTAAATTAAGGAAAAGATTCTTTACTTATTAGTCATGGGCACTCGATAGGGGTGTCTAATGGATGAGTTGGTTTGGAGAATTGAGTTGGTCGAAATGTATTGAGTTATTAGAATTGAAGTAAAATAGAGATTACGTTAAAAATATGTTATGTTGGCAGACTAAGAATTAATCTAATATGAAATTATTTTGTATCCAACTCATAAAATTTCGAGTGAATTGAGATGATCATTACATTCCTAGCCCTCACTTAAGATATTACCAATATTTAAACCTTTTATGAGATCTTGGCATGTCATCCTATAATAAGAAAAAATAAAATGAATTAGTTATGAAATTTATAGCTAATTTGTCACTAAATATTCATTAGTGTACATAGGTAAATAGTCATATTAGCAAATAGCAAATTTTTATTTTTTATATAGCCACTCCTCCGAAGCTAGCTCTATTCTTTTATTTCTTTAGTGATTCAAACTCGCAATTTTAGAGCTGAAAGTCGTAACAGATCTCTAGTCCATAATTGAATCGGATTAGCAATGAATTCATTGCTTTTTGTTGTTGTTGTAGCGTATTAATTAATTCCGATTGCTTGAGAAAGCCCTATAGTTGTATCCCAAGTCTTCGCGAAATTTACGTTACATCACATCACATAAAAGAAATTACCAAAGAGCAATATTTAGCATCTTTGTTAACTTCTAAAAATTCACTGCTTTTGTCAGTTCTTTGTCTTTTTTATTTTTTTATTTTAAACTTTCCAGTCTTCTCTAAACTTTATTTATTAACTTCCTCTAATTTTTATTATATTATATTTAACCCTAACCCTACTACTAGTCATATTATACCAGTCAATGAAATTCTTTTTACATGACTAATTAGTAGGGTAATATTCAAACTTATTATAACTATACTAAAAAGGTATTTTGTTGATTCAAAATTGAACTTCTTTTATACATTTCTCAAAATGAATAATTCCTTTATCACAAATTATTCACAACATGTTTGATCGATTAATGTATATAACTTAAAAATTCAATTATCAATAAATTCAAGTGTTATGCATACTAATTAACGATACTAAGAAAAACACAAGAAGTTGCCCTTAGCTTTAAGGTAATTACAAATAAATCGCTATGATAAAATACATTGTTTTTTTACAAAAAATGTTTATTGATTATTTCCACATATAATTTGATTGAATCATTAAAAAGGAAAAAAAGGAAAGCTCCCCAGTACTTCAATGAAATATGGAGTCCGAAATCAAAAGGGCAATAAAAATTTTCAAACCAAAAGGGCAACTCAATTAATTATGAAACCAAAAGGGCAACTATTTTTAATGCCATGTAAATCAGATTTTCTAAAAACAAGGCTCAAATTTCAATGAGCCTTACAAGGCTCAAATTCCGATGAGCCTTGTAAGGCTCAGCCGCCAATGAGTCTTACAAGGCTCAATCGCCAATGAGGCTTGCAGGCTGTTATTTAAAAAAAAAACATTCTCATTTTATTTTCTTGTTTGTTAAAAGTCTAATAATAATAATAATACATAGTTGTTGATATGATGCATAAAGATAGTTTAGACCTTATTGCTAGCCATTACTTTGTGGCTTTTCAAACGAACTAAATCCAATAGTTTAGACCTTATTTACTACTTAGTTGATATTTGTTTTCTTCAACTTTTTTTTATGTGAAATTATAATTTGGTTTATTCACTTGCAGAATGATAAAATTCAGCCTTCTTTAGTCAAAATTTATTTTGGTGGAAATACCCTATTGATGAACATGTTGAAAACATGAGAAAAGTTATGTTTCATATCAAGGTAAATATATATATATATACATATACTCTTTAAATAATTTATAGTAAATTATGAACTACAAGCAACTGAAAATCGTAGAAATGTTGTCCTTTATATTTTCTATTTGAAATCTCTAGAAGTGCTGTCTTTTATATTTTCTATCATGTTCCCTTATATGTTGTACTAAATAATATCAAATTATCTAAAATAATTATTGTGGAAAAAAAAAAATTCGAACAATTCATCACGTATTCATGGGCTTTGACATGGTCTTGAAGAAAGAATATAATTAAGAATAAGAATCACTATATGTTGACTTGCATAATAAACAACTCTGGAGCAAAAAAGACAACTTTATATGTTAAATTTAAAATTTACCGTCTTATAATTTTATAATTTACCATCTTATAACTTTTTAAATTTTATAATTTTATAAATAAAATAATATCATAAGACTTTACATGTTAAATTTAAAATTTAGAAACAGTAATTATTTTTCAAAGATATGACCGAAAAGTGATTGGTGGGAATAACGCTATTTCTACGAAATTATTTTATCCCCATGAAATTCTACTATTGGAGCAGAATAAATTTGAACCTCTTCTAATATTATTATTTTTTCCTTAGTTGGACTAAATCTTACAGATTTTAATTTAATATATAATATAATATAAAAATAAAAAAAGGGTAACAACAGTTGTCTACTTGTCTCTGTCTTCATTGAAAAAAATCATACTACAGATTCATATGTATATGTCCGTCTAGATAGAAACGTGTGTGTATCTTTATGCATCATATCAACAACTATGTAGTATTATTATTATTATTATTATTATTATTATTATTAGACTTTTAACAAACAAGAAAATAAAACGAGAATATTTTATTTTTTTTAAATAATAGCTTGCAAGGCTCATTGGCGGCTGAGCCTTGTAAGGCTCATTGGCGGCTGAGCCTTGTAAAGCTCATTGGCGGCTGAGCCTTACAAGGCTCATTGGAATTTGAGCCTCGTTTTAGAAAACCTGATTTACACGGCGTTAAAAATAGTTGCCCTTTTGGTTTCATAATTAATTGAGTTGCCTTTTTGGAATTTTCAAAAAAATTTGTTGCCCTTTTAGTTTCGGACTCATGAAATATGTTTCCACCATGCATTTTTCATTGATCTAATTCAATAGATAAATTATGTTCTATAACACAAATTTCTCATTGATCAGTAATGAAAAAAAAAACTTTGTTTCTAAAGTATTTGTACATTTTGAATTCTGATGCAAGTAAAATCATTGAAAAGTTGCCCAAAAAAAACAGAAGGAATATATGAATAAGGCTCTTCATATACAGTAAGAATAATTGATACCAAAGTATTTGTGTCACCTTAGCTCTGAGTAGTGTTGAGAATTTAGAGCTCATATTATTATTTTTGTGTCAGAAATAGAATACCACAATATTACAAATATTCCTCTAAGGAAAAAAATGAATAAAGACATATATGCTTTAATTCACATCCATAGAAAAGAAAATGCCATAAAGTTTTTGCCTTTATTTAAACTCATCTAACATTCAACAAAAATCATCCAACAATCAAACTACTACTAGTAATATCCAGTTTGAACTAATTCTTTGAAAGAAGAAGAAAAAAAGAGAGAAACAATTAAATATAAAGAAATAAACGCATCAAAATCAAAGAAATTCAATATTTATTATATATACATAAAAATAATAATCATCATTATGTACAAAATGTAATTATCCAAATAAGGGGGTTCGGATGAATCCACTTGCACCCCTACCTTCCTCCTGATTGTATAGGTGCCGATGCACACAACATATTGATCGATTCATTCGAACCCAGTATTTTCAACACGTGAAATATATATATTTATATGTATAAATCTGTTAAACTTTCAACGAATAATATATTTGAACCCATTAATATGTTTGAACGAATCATTAAATTTAAATTTTAAATCTGTCTCTGATATCAGTATCAGATACGGTTGATGAGAGATCAAGTTACTGTTTATAATGCATGGTGGGACTGTCATGGTCAATTTTTTCATTAAAAGGACGATTGTGTTTGTGTTCGTTTTTTCCTTTGGAATTTATATCTCTTTTTTTTTTTTCTTTTGGAATTTACCTCATTGTTTCAACAATTGGGCACATGCATTTTTTTTTAACATTGATCAATTATTAAGGAAATAAAATCAGTTCACTAAAAAATAAAATTAACTATATACTCATCGTTAAATTGCTCGTAAATAATAGTTTTCTTTATAGGTTGAGTGACACATTTTAATTTTTATTGATAAAATTTTTATCCGTCCTTAATTCTTTTTTTTTCTAGAGAAAATATTGAAAACACTCATGATTTTGGCGTAAATTGTTAGTTTAATTCTCAAACTATTGACAACTTTCAAAACACTCATTTACTTGATTTATTGAACTTAAATACACCACATATCTGCCACATTGGATAACAAGTGGTCTCAAACTCTAGTAGGAGTGTGAGACTAGCTCTTAATAAAAAGTCGAGAGAATTGTTGAAACACTCCTAAACTTGACGAGAAATTAGGGATGCATTTCACCCATGTGATAAGATCAAAGATGTATTTAAGTTAGTTAGTCAAGTAGAAGGCATTTTTAAGGTTGTTAATAGTCAAGAGATGAAACTAATAATTCACGTCAAGTTTAGGGGTTTTTACGATAATTCCATCTTTTTTTTTCTTAGTACAGTAGTAATTTTTAAGTTGTTTTCTTGTAGAGTATATTATGGGAAGAGTCAATGTTGTGTCGTTTAGTATTTGATCAGTTTAGTTTGGAGTTACCTCTATCTGATTTAATTAGTACTTAATTAACCAGTCAAATAATCTAATAATAGATTTAATTTACTGTTTTAATTAATGGCAAAATGATTTAAAACTTTTATATACTTAGCTTGCAATCTTTCTAGGACTAGGAAAAGCTTACCACTTTTCTTTTTCAAAAAATAGCAAATTAAAGAAGCTTTTAAAAAAACATCTAGCTTTTAAAAGTTATTTACTCTCTCCATTTTTAGTATAAATTTACCCAATATTCCTAACAATAAGAAATATTTTTGCTAATTTATCCTTAATTAAATAGTACATATATAATATATATTCTTGATTGTAATTACATACAAATCCACTAATCTAAATAAGAATTATGTGTAATACTGCTTATTTTTATTTTTTTTAAAAACACCACTTAATATAAACAAGAGAAAGTAACCTTTAAAGGTTTTCATTGACACTACAAGAAAGGAAAATATATGAGTCATGAACACTTTTAAGTTAATTAATGGCAAAATCCAAGTACCATTTAAGATGGTGTTTTTCTATCAATTTATTCAAAAATATCCCTTCATTCATGAATATATGCACTTTGAGTGACAAACATATTATTTCCGGAGAATCTCAGTAGCTTAGTTGATTGGCTATTTGAACTCCCCCTTTGTTGGTAAGGATTTGATTCCCACATTATAATCCATTCCCCGACCGTTTCAAACATATTATTTCCCCTTTCTTTAAGTAAATAAATAAGTTACACATTGATAGAATTAAGTAAAAAATTCAGAGGATATACTAGTTGAAGTTTTTTGTTTTTTGATGAGTTAAATAAAGTTGAAGTTTTTTGTTTTGCAGTCTGAAGAATCTTAGAAGTAATATCTTTCCAGCATCCATGTGTCCAAAAGAAAAGTTCAAAAAAGGTGAGAAAACCACTTTTGTCACCTATTTTTCAAACTTACTATTCTTATAATAAAAATAAAGACAATATA
>JAJOOH010018770.1:0-27034 GCA_029582605.1 Solanum gracilifrons
TTGATTTTAAGTTCTTGAGTTCACGTTTCTTTTAAAAGTTCTATTCCTAATTATCGAATTGCAATATTGTTATTGAGATCCTTCATACCATGAATCATAACTCTCGAATTCATTATTCAAATTCAAGAAAGAGTTAAGAGTAGAGTTCAAGAAAGTCTTTGAGTTCAATTGTGAATCCTTTGAGATCAACTGTCGATGTGAGCTGAGTTTTGAGGAAGTAAGTATGAGAATGAGAAGTGTCGTAGACATGAGTTCCTTATTGATATTTTAACCCTTGAGTTGAGTCGTTCATGCCCATAACTTTCGCATGAACTCCATCAGTTGAGTATCTTTGAGAGGAGTTGTATATTCAAGTTCTAAGTCTTGAGTATCGAGTTCCTAACCCTTCCGAGATTATAATCCTAATCATAGGACTATTACCTATTACCCCTGAAGTCCATGAGTTGATTTGTTCATGCCCATAATTCCGCATGAACCCTATAAGTCGAATAGTCTTGAGATGAGAAGTACCTTTGAGTCTTTGAGATCCAAGTATTAAGTTCTATCTATGGTTATTGAAAACCTTGCATTAATTCGTTCACGTCCATAATTCGGCATGAACCATATTTTAAGAAGTTTTTTTACAAATGTTTAACTTTATTTTAAGACTTAAGCTTCGAGTTGAGTAAAGAGTAACATTAAGGTTTATTTTCTTTAAAAATATATGGGAACTAAGTATTCCCAAGAGTAAATGTTTTCACATTTATGATGAGAGGAAACTGAGATTTCCCAAAGATATTTGAGAAGTTTGAGTACCATATCTTATAAGAGAAAGATTTTTGAGTAATTATCTGAAATCAAAGAAAAAATTATGTCCTTAAACATATGACTTGAGTATTTTGGGAGTAGTATTGAGCACCGATATGGGGACGAGTTTGAGTTCAGATAACTCACATCTTCATAAACCATGTAGCCATCATGGGCAGAAAGGATCATACTTTTTGGATGATTTCTTAGTTCTTTTTAGCATAGACTAGTGGATCCACTTAGTTAAGGTGTTCTATATGACAGCAAAGTATATGACAGTTCTGGCAGTGTGGGCAAGATGATGTATCATTACTTCGGCTCATAGTGGTGGTTGTCGGTTAGATCAACTCCCACAGAGTTATATTATATTTTATTATATAGAAATTGTGTTGTTATTTTATTCTTCACACACTGAGTTGATTTCGACTGTTTTAAAAGTTTTCCATATATTTCCTGTGTATTGTTGCTTTATATTGAGTTGAGTATCCAAAGTTGAGTACTCAGAGTCGAGTATCATATCTTTAAGTTGAGTATCTAATCGCTGAGTTGAGTATCTTATTCTTGAGTACTTCTGAGTTGAATAAGTTGAGTAGTTTTGAGTATCCTTGAGTATTCCTTGAGTTGAGTAAGTTTGAAAAGAGGTAAGTATGTTTCTTTTTTTTAATCAAGTTCAAGATTATGTTTATGTTTTAGAATTCCCCTTCCCTTCCACGTACTGAGCCCTTTGGCCTACATCCTTTCATGATGCAAATTCAGGTATTCAGGATCATCAACAGGAGCTTCGTTGATACCATATGGAGTTCAAGTTAGCTATGGTGAGCCTCCTTGCTTCTGGAGGATATCATTTACTTTTCAGTTTTGTCAGGATGTCGTGTGTCTTGTCTCGACTTTCATCTTCTTTAGTTAGAGGCTTTATAGATAGACAGTAGAGTATCAAAAGTCTGCTCATTTATTTTGTTAAATGTTTTAAAGACTTAAGTTGCCCATTTTGGGGAGAGTTAAATATATTATATTAATCAGAGTTTTCTTTTGAGTTAAAGCTTTGTCTTTTAGTTTCATGAATTTTTATTCAGTTTTTTTAAGCTTTGTATGCTTGAGTTAGTCTTCCACTTGTAGTCAGCCAGGATGCGGATTTTCTTGGGGACCAACAATGGTTCTCGAATACCAGCCAAGTCCAGGGTGTAGGCTCAGGTCGTGGCAAAGAGTGCTAGCCAACCCTTCAAAGAATCCAAATCATGGCTCATCTAGAGTGAATTTAAGTCAGAGTCAAATGCTGGCATGTTCAGTGCATTATTAATGGCTTCTACTTCCACTTCTTCGAGTGGTTTCCAAATTGTGCCCTTTCACTTCTTGGGATAGGCTTGAGCATAAGTTGTATAAAACTTGCTCACCAGGAAGGAATGTAAGGGTCCCTAGGTTTTGTGAATCCCTTAAATATGTGGAGCTGTATCATGTCCTAGATGCTGGGTAGTCATCCAGAACCCCATCTATGGAGAAACAACTCTCTTCAAAGTATTGTTCGTTCACTACAGCCTTAAACATATTCAGGGATCTTGGTGCTTGTGTGGATGAAGGGTGCACCAACTTGGATCAGATCTCCGTCCTCTTTTTAACTACCCCTGACTGGGCTGTACCCTTTCTTGGGTTGATGATTGTAGAGGGGTAGTTTGATGACTTCAGGAAGCCTCTGAAGGCTCATTTATAGTTATACCTTGATATCTTTTCAGTGGAAAAAGAGGAGGAGAAAGCTCTCTATCCGACTCTGTATCGGAAGAAACCACCTGTTTACCTTTGGCTCTTGCTATTACCTGCAAAGGACACATTCAACTAATGGATTTTTAAAGGTTAGTTGAATTCAAATGTGAATTAAAGCACATTTCAAAAACACTCATGAGACTCGCCTATTGGGAAAACGGATCGCCAAACATGATCAGCGAACTCATGTGTGCTCGCCAAATTGGACAGTGTCAAATTACTCAGGGTTTAGGCATAAAAGACGAAGTCAGTGCCAAATATGGGATTTGCCGAGTTGGTTTCGACGGGCTTAGACAATTCCGTCGAAACTTATTGTGCAAAATGGACAGGCATTGAAGGCAATGTCCTCTCCCACTTGGCGATTCACCAAGTCGGTTCGGCGGACTAAGCCAAGACCATCGAATGGAATAGTATCCAAGGGCATGCGCATGCTAAAGAATGCATGCTGGGGCTTTCTTTGTGATTCGGCTAACTTCCTTGGCAAACTAAGACAAGCTCGCCAAACGGGAAGTTTCAGCTCATTTATCACTAAGCATTGCACTAGTTGACAATTTGCTCTTAAGAAAGTAGTCACCCTGTCTATCAGTGGTCAAAATCATCATTACAACAAATTTGATTATCAGGGACAAATAATTTCGTCATTTATAAATCATATTTCATCACTAAAAATGTTGTGAGACGAAAAATAATTCGTCAATCAGTCATCACTAAATGTGTGGCGCTAAAAGTATTCAAATACGATTTAGTGCTTCGTCACTAAAAGTATTATTTAGCTACAAAAAGAAAAGTCGTCCCTAAATGCTTAAACATTTGTGACAAATTTATTTATCGTAAAAAAGTATATTTTTTGTAGTTAATAGTATGCTTTGTCACTAAAAAGGTTATTACTACCGACAAAATTATATCGTCCCTAATTATTTTACTTTAATCAGTGACGACATCAATTGTCTCAAAAGCTTTATGTATTTCGTAGTTGAACAAAATCTAATTTCGTCACTAATGACTATATTTTATATAAAAAAAATTATTTTGTTCTTAAATGTACTATTAAGGATAAATTTATTATTATAAAAAAAAGGTTAATGTTCCCTATCATCTCAATATTTTTTAAGCTCTCTCTCCAAGAGGGGATCCCACATTATGCTTTCTTGGGGACTCGAACTCACAACCTTAAGGTTGGAAGTGAGGAGTGTTTACCATCCGATCAACTCTCTCTTGTCTCTCATTTTTATTTTATTTTTAACTTCATTCACTTCTTTCAAATTTAAATTATGTAGAAATAATATATTATATGATTTTTATATACATACAAAAATTCAAGAAATTTACCACCCACAATTCATTCAAATGTAGATTATATTTTAATTAAGTTGTATATTGTTTTAAATATCTTTAAATATATTCAGTACGATTCTTTCATTTTATTTGTTTATTTTTATAAATTTTATAAATTATTCAGTACAATTATAAATTTATATAAAATTAAACTTTCGATTTTAAAAAAAAAATTTGAATACTCGGTTCCATTCGATCAGTAAATCAATTGTTTTGAAGAAAATATCGATACCCATAACTATAGTACTTCATCATAATATATTTGAAATCCTAGTTGATTCATTTCTTTCTTTTTTTAGTTTATTTCAATTTTCACACTGATGGAAAAAGTTAATAGTAATTAATGATATATTTCGCACCTTTGCAAAGTCTAAATTTTTAAGTGGACTGTATGGTTGCTCTACGTACGTATGTGGAATTACTATTAAATATGTACTTATTTTTAGGTAGAAGCAAATAGATCGACTTAGAATATGCAGTTTACCAATCACAAATCAATAGACACGCTAAAAAATTAGCACCAAGACTTGAGAAAATTATTTTTTCTACCGTCTTTATCGATGAAAGTGTATCAAATAAAAAGCAAAAGTGTTAAACCAACAAGTATTAGCAATATAGTGGTAGAACCGTACCCCACTCACGATCTTATAACATGGATTGTATTTTTCAAATGATGCATTTTATAATTGCATAATTTAAGAAAATTCATGAATTGAACTTTTTCATGTTTACAAAATCGATCAAATTCGTTGGTTTTAATATTTTTCCTCGCCAATTAACGAATGAACTCTGTCTATTTCTTATGAAGCACTTGTGTTATTCTTTTTGTAAGTTGTCACTTGTAATTATGAACAATTATAGCCAAAAAAATTGTATTTAGCTATGAATTTTTTCCGTAGCAAATAGTTGAATTATTCACTATAAATTTCAAGTCGGTGCTATTTAACACCTTACATATTTTGTGACAGTAAAATCTTTGTCACCAATTATTTATATTATTAGTTACGAAAATAAATGTCATAATTAAATCTAAATTTTAGTAACTAAAACTTATAATATTTAACTACGAACTCTAATTTGTCGATATTGTAACAATATATTTTTTTAGATGAATTTTTTTTGTGTCCAAAAATAAATAAATTTTAAGACAAAAAATAATTTGTCATGAATTAGTTAAATTATTAGTGACGAAATAATGTGTCACTGATAACTTTAAATTCGTGACTAACACTACTTAACAAATGGCGCCAATTAATTTTTTGGTGGGAAACTTTAGTGGACAAAACTTTGCTATGGATTTTTATGTTTCGTCACTAAAAATATGTGTCTCATATATTTAAGCACGAAGAAGTTAATTTTGTCACTAAAAGCGAACAATAAGTGACAAAATTGATGTCGTAGCTAATAATTTCGTAGCTATATATCATATTTGTTTTAGTCAATTGGGTCAACACTGAACTACTCAGACTTCACAAACATCAAATTAGGCACAAATCTAGCAAATTAAGCAATTTAACCATATAATCACGATTTATCATTTTTAAAGACATTCACAATTAAAATCACATGGGAATAGTTCAATTTCAACAATATGATGCTACCTGACGAAATCAGGCACTTAATCTCAGCTAAAGGGCTCAATCCCACACTTTATATGCCTTCTAAACTCAAAACTAATAACAACAAGTCGAAACACCAACCTTAAAGATGAAAATAATCAAGAAATTGAGGGATTTATGTTGGATTGACATGAACTAAAAGAAAATGCACTCCTAACACCTTCAAGAAACTCACACAAGGCTCACAAACACTCAAAATGTACGTTACGTTGCAAGAGAAAGGAATCGAAAAAACTCTCAGATTTCAAAGATATTGATTTTTGAATTTGAAAAGACCCTGGGACTTATTATATTGGGCCTGTTGGGCGGTCACGACTAACATCGCCGATTCTGTTTGGTGAATTGCCAACTAGAGCTTAAGTTCGCCAAACTTTTCTAAAAAAACACTAAACTTGAAGGCTAATTCGGTGTACCCGATGGAGTCTGCTCAATGCACTTTGGTGAATCAAATTTTGGAGTTCTGATAGCCTATCTTGATAGTGCACTTTTCCACCTTTTTTAGCTCAAAAGGCGGACAAGAATTACTCTGCGTAATGCCTTCGGTGGATCGTTGTTTGTGTTTGCGTTGTCTATTCTTCCCTTTTCAATCTTCCAACCTCTTCTCAACCTGGACTCACAACGTATGTTATTTGAAAGCTGTAAAGGAAACAATAAAGGCTTGGGTTGCCTCCCAAGAAGCGCCTTATTGAAAGTCATGGCACCACATATTGCTCAAATTCAACAATCATTTTTGGGGTTCGGATGGTGTCACTAGAAATAGTTCCCAGTTGCCTTTGATTTAGATAAGGGGAAATTTGACCTAGTTAGGTCTCGAGCTACTTGATAGAAACTGAGTATGAAGTTACTGTGTGAGATAAAGTGGAGAAGTCATTTTTCAAATCCTTCAATATCCTATCGGACCCTTTAACCTTGTTGTAGATCTTTACAAACATGTATTTCGCCCGACTTCCTTCTAGCCCAGTTGGTTCTTTTTGGCGTAGACGATCATGGGGAGGCACATATCTATATTTGTTCTTCTCCGTATCTCTCCAATTTTCGTCCAGCCAATCTTTCCAACCACTATCTCTATCCTTGTTCCAACCTTGGTTCCCACCTTGTCGTTGATAACTGTTGTGAAACCCCCCACTTGATTTCCTAAGTATTGAACTTATTTATTGTATAATGCCACTAATTTAACATCATCTGGGCACTGCCCAATGTTGATTCCAACCGTATTTACCAACCTGGTTCCTCCTTCCATGACATGTTTAGACAATAAGTCAATTTGAGTCATTAGTTTGACCATGTTTTTATCCTTTTCATGGTCATTCTCGATTTGTTCTTTGATCAATCCACTTGTAGAAGAGGCATTTGGTCCTCTCTAGTATGCCATACTCGATTAACCTTAGTCATATCATCTAACAACGAAGCATTTACATCATTCAACTGTCTCATCAATTTACCATAGACTAATTAATTAGCCACTCTTTTATCGACTGAATCAAGGCTGCAATAAAAGTATTGCAACAAGAAATTGTCCGAAACGCCATGTGTTGGACATTGCAAGAGCGACTTCTTGAAACTCAGCCATGTTTCATGGAAAGGCTCACCTCCAATACTTTTGAAATTTTGGATTTGGAGACGAAATTTAACCATCTTTGAGGGTGGAAGAATCTTTCCGATAATGTCTTAGTTAGGTCATCCCACAAAGTAATAGAATCATTTGAAAACCCTGCCAACCATCTTGTTGTCTCTCCCGTTATAGAAAATGGGAATAACCTCAACCTTATAGATTCTTGGGAGATATTCTTGAACACAAAGGTTCCACACACCTCCTTGAAATTCCTAAGGTGATCATGGGGATCCTCATGAGCTAGACCTCCAAAAATCCCTTCATTTGGAGTATTTGTATCATTGTTCCGGTGATGTGAAACACCGTTCTCCCGGTTGTAGGAGGTATTCAGATTGCTCCCGTGGTTTGAATGAAATTAACGAGGATGTCATCGAGATCACCCATGTTGTCATTTTGACCATAGTGACTGTCATTGTCACTCATTTTGTTAACTTGCAAATTAGCTAACAACAACACCAAACAACAAATTTACTACAAGTAAACCAAATTAAAATCTAATTTCTCAATTAAAATTCTCAACCACCACTACCCGACAGTGACACCATTTTTGATAACGCTCAAATCACCCTCCAAAACCAATTAAAAAAGTAAGCGATCATCATCAGCAAAAAATCCAAATGAAGAGTTATGATCAAATCCCAAAGGAAATGGTATATTGTAGAGAACTTATTTTCAAGAAATTTGGGATTTAAATTACTTCATTTGTATTAGTAAGAACATTGGGTGGATGACACCACCAACTTATGTAAAACTTTTGTTATCAATTATTGCAATTAAACTAAAATTCAAACAAAATCAAGAGTAACAAGCAGTCTAGGGGTGCGAGAATTGGAAATCAATGTCACATAGGGGTGACTGTGGTGCTCTATAGTGATGAACATTCATGAATAGGCTAAGTCATCTTCATTGACGCTAATCATATTTCGATCTCAAAACATCTATGCATAAAATCTTCTTCGGTCTCATCTATATGCCATTTCCAAACAACCCAATACCTTAATCTATTCTCTCTTTCAAGAATAGGTCAAATAGATCCAACCCATAGCCTCTCTGTCAAGCAAGCCATAGACATCAAACCAAAATTATTAGTATTAGACTAATTACCCATTCCAATTAATCACTTTCGAGCATCAACGAAGATCAAAAGTGGGAATTAAGTTTGAAACCTTGACCCATAAGTTAACCCCATGGTAATTAGACCAATTCATGCATGAACAACAATAAAACATAGCATAGCACAATACCCACTACATTAAATTAACATTTAACCCCATTTGGGCACCCCTAGATCTTTGAGTTTTAGCCACGTATCACCAAAAGTAAAGAAAGTATACCTTCCATGGAAGTAGCCATAGGTAACTTTAAATCAAACAATTAAGAGTAAAACCACTTGGGATTCAACTTCAATTAATCAAATTCAAGCTTCAAATTGTGAAGCCCCAAGAACTAGAAAAATGTTCTTCTCAAAGGTAAAATGTTCTACTCACTATTCAACTGTCCTTGTTCATTATCTGAACTCTCGATTCTCCTAAAATTCTACTCTCAAAACTCTCATTAAAAATTGTAACCTTTGGGTTATTTATACTTTCCCCAAATTTGGCCCAAAATCAACTTCGTCACCAACTCAGTGACGTTAGTCGGGTTCGCCATGCCTAATCGGCAACTCACTCTTTGCTCCTCAGCTCGCCTTGTGATGCTCTAGGAATTAGGTGTTTGAACCTCAGTAGGTGTACTTGATTGAGTCAACCTTTCACGTTTGGTCAATCATTGAATACCATCTCAGTCTTCCGTTCGAGCATTAAATAAGGCCTTGCACATTGTCACTTTGGGTGATGTGCATCAGGACCACCATTCTAACTTGGCGTATCGCCTTTTCTACTGGAGTTCATCAACCTTCTTTGGTAGACACAAGTGCTATGCACTGTCAATATGGGTGAGGTCTTGCTCAGTTGGCGATCATCAATGTTCAGTCTACACTTCTTTTTGTATTTGTGTCCATTCTTTCGCACATCAGTTCTGGGCTTTTCTAATTGCCTTTATAGCTGCAAATCATCAATATTTGATTAGAAAAGGAAAAATTTAGGCATTGAGGAAACTAATTATTGAGCTAAATGGACCTTAAATGAGTGCAAATCTACCACTCATCAATCATGTGTAGATGAAATAAAATGCAGCGACTAACAGTTTGACACATTTGGATTCTTCAATGAATGGTAGCAATATCACATTTCAACACCCTCTTCTTTTTTGTTATGGATTTCTTAGTTACAAATTAAGGAGAGGTTAAAAAAATCAAGAACTATAGACCATGTTGCATCCAAAATATATAATAATTGTTCTGTGATTAGTTCAGTAGTTGTTTGCTCAAATTGTTTTTGTATTGTCAGCCGACTAACTAGAACTGTTGATCCTTCTAGATCTAAGGATTTTATAAATACCAGTACTCACCTTTTGTATTCCACTGTTCGGAATAATATCTCCTATTTGCCTCTTATTTAATCTAATAGAATATCATCTTTGTTACAAAAAAATGATCATAAAAAAATTGTGCCTTCTTAATGTTCTCATTGTCAATTTTGGCCTAATTCATTACTGTTTTTATTTAATCCTTGAGTTCGTCTGTTTCAATTGATTCCACTAGTAGATAAATTTAATCAATTCAATATCATTCTTTGTATTTTTTTGTATCCTATATATACTTGGACTTTATTTGTCGATGCATCTGAAATGCACGTATAAATACAAGTGATACAAGAGTGAATGAATACAAGTGATACAAGAGCGAAAAATACTAGTGAAATTAGATTGAATGTATACATTTCCTTGTAGTTTTTTTTATTGTTTGTATCTTTGTTTACACACAAATTATATTCGTCGATACATACTGTATTTATCAATACAACCTAAATGCATGTATAAATACAACAAGTACAATTGGCTAACATCTCCAAAAAAATAGAAATACAGAGAGGGGTGAGGGTGAAAATATAGAATACAACCTAAAAAGATATATGAATATAACAAGTATAGGTGCATGACACCTAAAAAAATATAGAATTTCAGAGTGAGTTTTAAATACAAAATACATAGAGAAAAGTGGGTGAGAGAGGGAGAGAGAAAACAGCCCATCCAAATGCATGTATGAATACAAAAAATATATTCGCCTGACACCTAAAAAAATATAGAAATACATTGAGAGAAATATAGAATATAAAGTAAATGAGGGTCTCGAGAGAGAGAGAGAGGGGATATTAATGATTATATGAATACAATAAATATTAGTGTCTGATACCTTAATTTTTTTAGAAATACAAAATATAAAGAGAGCGGGGGGTGGGGGGGTGGGGGAGAGGGAGATGGGAGAGGGTCAAGAGACGGGGGAGAAAGAGAGAGAGGAAAGAGGCAGAGGCTGAGAAATAGAGAGAGAGAAAGAGGTGAGCGAGATTTATGAGAGATGTGAGAGGGATTTTTTCCCTAAAATCTTGAACAATTATTATGAATTGTAAATACCCAAATTATAGGTTCTGAAGCATAATTTCACCCAAAAGTTAGTCATTTTTTGTAATTTTCCCTAAAAATTTCCAGAGAACTTCTGATCATCAAATCTTAAATTCTTCGTGATTTTGGCTCTTAGGTAAAAATTTCTAGATAAATTTAGAGTTCATACCGCTCCTAATGACTGTTGGCAAGATTTTAGTAAAAAAGTAAGCTTAGAAATCAAAGCCTAATAATATTGACAGTGGATTGTCAAATCCTACCAAACAAGTAGTAGGAAAATTTGAATACTCAAATCCTTATCTCACTCTTACTTCCTGTTAATTGTGTCTTGAATTTTTTTTTGGTATATTTAAGGAAACTCAAAATATCTATTTGTAACACCCCGCAACTAGAAAGAGCTAGAAATAGAAAGAGTCATTTTTGGAAAGAATGACAATCTGGAAATTTGACAAAGTTAAGTTAAGTATGAGTTTTGGGTCAACTTCAAATGACCATAACTCCTAACTTAGGATGAGTTAGGTGTGCTACAAGATACCGTAGGAAATATCTTTGAATTATCTTTCAAACACCGCTGAGTTTGCGCAATTTCGAGTTCGTATTAGTGAGACATGCCTATTTAAAGTTGGGCTGTCTAGATAAGGAAAGTCAAAACCGGATTTTAGAAGGGCATTATGGTTTTTCACCACCTAATTAATTAATTTCATTTTTGGTAATTAAGTTGGGGTCTAAACTGATTGGTTTCAGTTTACGCTTTTGAAATTGAGTTAGGGTTTTGAGAGAATATGAAAGAAGAGGAGAAAAGAGAAGGAGAAGAAAGGATATCGTCAAGTTCTTGAAGAATTGCTTGAGGATTTTATCAAGGGGTGATCCCTACGATGTATGTGAGATCACATAGCATTGGGTTAGTTCACCCTCCCACCAATCATGATTTATTTCAGCATATTGTCGTTCTTGAGATTAGAGAAATTAAGTTCTTGATAAATATTGCTGAAAGTTTCGTTTGAATCTTGATTGAAGAGAAGTTCTTGAGTTCAAATTCATGAAATTAGGTGTCGTTTTGAGTACATTCATGCATATTTTGGTTATGTAGTCGAATCTAACCATTTGGGAAAAGAACCAATCGAAACTAGAGGTTTTAGAGTTTAAAAACGACCAAGAAAATTTAGGGATTTCTGGGGAGGGGGCTGGGGCGCCGCGCCTCTCAGAGCGCCCCAAAAAGGCTTCTGAGGTTTGGGCTCTGGGGCGCCGCACTAGCCAGAGTTCCCCACCATGGTTAAGGAGGTTTAAGCTCTGTCCCCTGCGCCACACAGAGCGCCATGTATGCCAGGTCTTCTACTTCTTCCCACATATTTTCGTGCTAGTCCCGTTGAAACGTACCTATGTTTCCTAGTTGATTCCTACACTCTAAGGTACGTATAAACAACATCAAATCATCAATAAAATGAGATCATGAGCCTTGAATCCATAATTCAATTCAAGGAAAGTTAAAAGTTAAGTCAAGAGAAGTTAAGAGTCAAGTCAAGAGAAGTTCTTAGAGTTTTCCAAAAGTCTTTTTCAAACATTTTAACTTTGTTTTAAGACTTAAAGTTCAAGTTGAATAAAGAAAAAGGAGTAAGGATTGAAGTTCATTTCTTCAAAAAAGTATATCGGGACTATGTATTCCCAAAGAGTAAAATGTTTTCGCATTTAAACAAGAAAGAAAACTTTGATTTCCAAAATAGCCGTTGAGCTAGTTTTCAGTAAAGAGTAAATGTTTTCACAATTAAGTAAGAGAGGAAACTTTGATTTCCAAGAGGAGCCTTTGAGCTATATTTTGATCAATTATCTCAAACCACAAAAAGAAGTATGTTTTTAAACATAAGATCTACTATTATATTTTTGGAGTAGTATTGAACACTGATATGGGGGGGGGGGGGAGTTCAGACAACTCCCAGTCCTATAAACCATGTAGCCACTATGGGTAGAAAAGGGTCATATTTTTTGGATGATTCCTTAGTGATTTTTTAGCATAGACTAGTGGATCCACTTAGTAGTCAAGTTCTATACCTTCGGCAAGGTATAAGACGGCCCTGGCAGCATGAGGCAAAACGCTGTATCATCACAATAGCTCTTACGTGATGGTTGTCGGTTAAAGAAACTCCCACAAAAGCATTTTGTATTATTGTATACATAGTTTATTAGTATTTTTATATACATTTTAGGGTTTATATCGTATTTTTGTATACAAACAGAGTATTATTGTATTTCTAAATACCATAGTTGATATCCATGTTTTAAAAGGTTTTCTTTTTATTGCATTTACATCACTACTTTATATTGAAATGAGTTCAGTTTAGTTGAGTTAAGACCAGGTTTGTTCTTTCAGTTCCTTTCAAACTTATGTCTTGTTTTAGAATTCTCCTCGCATACTCGTACATTCAATATACTGATGCCATTTGGCCTGCATCTTTTAATGATGTAGATACAGGTAATCATGATTAGTATCCGACGCATCGTTGATTCTAGTTGAGCTCCAGAGTGGTTTGTGAGCCTCTTTGCTTCCGGACGATCCTTTTTATTGCTTTTAGTAGTTAGTTCATTAGGATGTCGTGAGTCTTGTCCCGACATCCATATCAGTTATTAAAAGATTCATAGATAGCCAGACTGTCAGTTATGAGTTCTTTAGTCTTGTATTTTAGATGTTTTTCTATGAGACTTGAGTAGCCATCTTGGCTAGTTTGAATATTTCTTTAAAGACATTTTAAGTTTATTTCATAAGTTCCTTATTTGAGACTATTTTTTATATTTAAGTCTTCCGCTGAGTAAGTAAGCCAAGCCAATGGTTCACTTGGGTCCAACAATGGTGCTCGAGTGCTAGTCCCGCTTAGGGTGTAGGCTCAGGGCGTAACAAACTTGGTATTACAACACAAAATTCAAGAGTCCTAGGGTATCTATGAAGCCGTGTCTGTAGAGTCCTAGTTATCGGTGTGAAGTGTGTCACATCTATAATTAGGAGGCTGCAACACTTAGGAATGTTCTTACTTCTTGCATACTCATTTTGTGTGATCAAGTGTATCTCTATAAAAGTTTATTTCTAGCTAGTGCTTGCGCATGTCTTTCAGATCATGCCTCTACGAAGAGCTGTCTTAGGTCGTCCGGCTAGAAGGAATGTTGAACCATAGGAACATGGGGTACCTAATGCACCAGAAGTGCAACCCCAAGGAGAGGTTACCAATGCTGAGTCAAGTTTTGACCAATCAAGTTGGGGAACAGAGATGGAATCATCAGGAAGTGATTGATACTTCGAGGATTCGTGAGTTCTTAAGGATGAATCCTCCAAGCTTCATAGGTTCAAGGATCCAGAGAATTTTGTTGAAGAGCTTCAGAAGGTTTTCAAAATCATGCATGTGGCTGATACTGAGAGGGTGGAACTAGCTGCATACCAAATGAAGGGTGTCTCTAGGATATGGTTCGACCAATGGAAGAAGAACCGAGCTGAGGGAGCACCACTGATGAGTTGGACTTATTTTGAGGAGGCTTTCTTGGACGTTTCTTTACCCGAGAATTGAGAGTAAGGTACGAGAGTTCCTCACTCTTAAGCAGGATTCTTTGAGTGTTTATAAGTATAGTCTGAGGTTCACACAACTTTCCTGCTATGCTTTGGATATGGTTGCTGACATGTGGAGCATGATGAGTTTATTCCTTGCTGGGTTGTTTCGCCTGTCAAGCAAGGAAGGCAAGGCAACTATGCTTATATGGGATATGGACATAGCAAGGCTGATGATCTCTGAGCACCAAATTAAGGAGGACAAACTGAGGGATAGAGAAGAATTTAAGAATAAGAGGGCTAAGACATCAAGGAATGAGTCCGGGCAGCAAATGAATAATGTGAACTGGTCTTCTTCCAACAGAAACAAATGGAACTTGCTCCTTCATCTGCTAGTGCACCTGCACCAAAGAACAAAAGTGAGTACAATAGTCACAATTTTAGAGCTAAACCTGCCTATTCTCAGGGTAGTATGGCACAAGGGGGTAGTAAGCCTCCTTCATGTGCAAAGTGTGGTAGGAACCATTTACAGGTGTGTCGTGATGGCTCCACTGATTGCTTAAAGTGTGGCCAGAACGGTCATTTCATGCGAGAGTGTCCAAAGAACAAGTAGGGTAATGGTAATGGGGGGCAATAGAGGCCAATCTTCTTCAGTTGCTTCATTAGATAGAGCTGAACCTAGAGTAGCTACTTCAGGGGCAGGCGGAGGAGGAAACCGTCTGTATTCTATCACGAGTTGCCAAGAGCAAGATGATTCTACAAATGTTGTCACTGGTATGATCCAAGTCTTTAACTTTAATGTTTATGCTTTGCTAGATCCATGAGCGAGTTTAAACTTTATAACTCTGTATGTTGTGATGAATTTTAATGTTCTTCCTAACCAACTTAGTGAGTCCTTTAGTGTTTCTACACCTGTTGGTGAGTCTATTCTTGTAGAAAGAGTCTATCGTGATTGTCCCATTTTCATCAATCACAAGAGCACCATGGCTGATTTAGTTGAGTTAGACATGGTAGATTTTGATGTCATTCTTGGTATGGACTGACTTCATGCCTGTTATGCCTCAGTTGATTGTAGAACTCAAGTTGTCAAGTTCCAATTTCCAAATGAGCCAGTCTTAGAGTGGAAAAGTAGTTCAACAATGCTTAAGGGTAGTTTAATTTTGTACCTTAAGGCAAGAAAGTTAGTTTCCAAGGGGCGTGTCTGTCACTTAGTCCTAGTTATTAACTCTAGTGTTGAGATTCCTCTTATTTAGTTAGTTTCAGCAGTAACAGAGTTTCTAGAAGTCTTTCCAGATGATTTTCCCGGAGTCCTTCTTTCTAGAAGTCTTTCCAGATGATCTTCCTGGAGTCCCTCCTGAGAGAGAAATAGACTTCAGTATAGACATTCTTCCTGATACTCTTTCTATATCTATTCATCCATATAGAATGGTACCAGCAGAGTTAAAAGAGTTGAAGGAACAGTTGAAAGATCTCCTTGATAAGGATTTTATTTGACCAACTGTCTCACCTTGGGGAGCTCTGGTCTTATTTGTGAGAAAGAAGGACGGTTCTTTAGGATGTGTATAGATTACCGTCAGTTGAACAAGGTACCATCAAGAATAAGTATCCTCTTCCAAGAATTCATGATCTTTTCAATCAACTTCAGGGTGCCACTGGTTTCTCTAAGATAGACCTCAGATCTGGCTACCATCAATTAAGAGTAAGAGAATGTGATATTCCAAAGATAACTTTCAGGACCCGTTATGGTCATTATGAGTTTCTGGTCATGTCGTTTGGTCTAACCAATGCACCTGCATCGTTCATGGACCTTATGAATAGAGTATTCAAGCCTTATTTAGACATGTTTATAATCGTGTTCATTGATGATATACTAATCTTTTCGAGGAATGAGGAAGATCATGCTAGTCATCTCAAAATAGTTCTCCAAACTCTAAAGGATACAAAGTTGTATGCCAAGTTCTCTAAGTGTGAGTTTTGTCTTGAGTTTGTGGCATTATTAGGCCACATTATTTCCGGAGAGGGAATTAAAGTTGATACTCGAAAAATAGAGGCAGTGCAGAATTGGCCTAGACCCACATCTCCAACTGATATTAGGAATTTCTTGGGTTTAGCTAGCTCATATAGAAGGTTCGTAGAGAGGTTCTCATCTATTTCGTCCCCTTTGACCAAGTTAACTTAGAAAATAGTGAAGTTTCAATGGTCTGAAGTTTGTGAGAAAAGTTTTTAGGAATTGAAGAAAAGGTTGACTAATGCCCTAGTTTTGACCTTACCAGAAGGTACGCAAGGCTTTGTTGTATATTGTGATGCCTACAGAGTTGGTTTGGGTTGTGGGTTAATGCAGAATGACAAAGTTATAGCTTATGCCTCCAGACAGTTTAAAGTTCATGAGAGGAACTACCCAACCCATGATCTAGAATTGGCTGCCGTAGTATTTGCCTTGAAAATATGGCAGTATTATCTTTATGGTGTTCATGTGGATGTGTTCACCGATCACAAGAGTCTTCAGTATGTGTTTAGTCAGATAAAGCTTAATCTCAGATAGAGAAAGTGGTTAGAGTTACTCAAAGATTATGATATGAGTATCCTCTATCACCACGATAAGGCTAATATTGTTGCTGATGCCTTGAGTAGATTATCTTTGGGTAGTACCGCCCATTTTGAGGAATATAAGAAGGAGTTAGTAGAAGATTTACATAGACTTGCCCGATTAGGAGTTCGACTAATGGATTCCACAGGAGGAGTAGTGGTGATGAATGGGGATGAATCATCTTTAGTGTCAGAAGTAAAAAAGAAGCAAGACCAAGATCCTATTTTGCTTGAATTCAAGGCAAATGCTCATAAGCAAAAAGTAATGGCTTTTGAGCAAGGGGAGATGATGTAGTGAGGTATCAAGGTAGATTGTTTGTACCAAGGGTGGATGAACTCCAAGAGAGGTTAATGGAGGAAGCTCATAGCTCCAGCTATTCTATGCATCCAGGTTCCACAAAAATGTATCGTGATTTTAGAGCAGTTTATTGGTGGAGTAGTATGAAGAAGGGCATTGTAGAGTTTGTTGCTAAGTGTCCGAATTGCGAACAAGTTAAATTAGAGCACCAAAGGCCCGGTGGTATGGCTCAGAATATAGAACTTCTAGAATGGAAGTGGGAGATGATTAATATGGACTTCATCACAGGTTTACCAAGGTCTCGCAGGCAGCACAATTCTATTTGGGTGATTGTTTATAGAATGACAAAATCAACTCACTTTTTACCGGTAAAGACTACCCATTCAGTAGAGGACTATGCCAAGTTGTATCTGCAATAAGTAGTTAAACTTCATGGAGTCCCGGTCTCCATTATTTTGAACAGAGGTGCATAATTTACTGCACAGTTTTGGAAGTCATTCCAAAAAGGCTTGGGTTCAAAAGTAAACTTAAGTGCTGCCTTTCATCCTCAGACAGATTGGAAACCAGAGCGCACTATTCAGACATTAAAAGATATGTTGAGGGCCTGCGTGATCGATTTCAAGGGTAATTGGGATGATAACCTACCTCTTAACGAGTTCGCTTACAGCAATACTTACCACTCTAGCATCTAGATGGCTCATTATGAAGCTCTTTATGAGAGAAGATGCATATCTCCTATTGGATGGTTTAAAGTTGCTGAAGCTGGGTTGATAGGACCAGACTTAGTTCATCAAGCTATGGAGAAGGTGAAAGTTATTCAAGAAAAGTTGAAAAGAACATAGAGTCATCAGAAATCCTACATTGATGTTAGGAGAAGGGATTTAGAGTTCGAAGTAGATGATTGGGTCTACTTGAAAGTTTCACCCATGCAGGGTGTTATGAGATTTGGTAAGAAGGGGAAACTTAGTCCTCGGTATATTGGTCCTTAAAGAATATCCAAAAGGATTGATAATGTAGATTATAAGTTGGAGCTACCACAAGAGTTAGCAGCGGTTCATCTGTTATTTCACATCTCCATGTTGAAGAAGTGCATGGGTGATCCTTCATTGATCATACCAACTGAAGATATTGGAATCAAGGATAACTTATCTTATGAGGAGATTCCTGTTCAGATTCTAGACCGCCAAGTCCGCAAGTTGAGAACAAAAGAGGTAGCATCAATTAAAGTTCTTTAGAGGACCAGTTTGTTGAGGAAGCTACATGGAAAGCTTAGGAAGATATGAAGAAGAGATACTAATTCCACATCTCTTTGAATCTGGAGAAGTCCCAAACTAAGATACTAATTCACTTCTTAGTACTCTTTAATTTTATATGCTTGATGTGTTAGATTTGTTATTTGGTTGTTTGAGCTGAATGTTAGATGTAATATCCTTAGCCTACTAAGAGTAATCTCATTCAAGGACAAATGTTCCCAAGGGGGAGATATTGTAACTCCCCGCAACTAGAAAGAGCTAGAATTAGAAAGTGTCATTTTTGGAAAGAATGAAAATCTGGAAATTTGACAAAGTTAAGTTTAGTATGAGTTTTGGGTCAACTTCAAACGACCACAATTCTTAACTCAGGATGAGTTAGGTGTGCTACAAGATTCCGTAAGAAAGATATTTGAATTACCTTTCCAACGCCGCTGAGTTTGCACGTTTTTGAGTTCGTATGAGTGATATATGCCCGTTTGAAGTTGGGCTATCTAGATAAGGAAAGTCAAAACCGGATTTTAGAATGGCATTATGGTCTTTTCACCGCCCAATTAATTAATTTCGTTTTTGGTAATTAAGTTGGGGTCTAAATTGATTGGATTCAGTTTACGCTTTTGACATTAAGTTAGGGTTTTGAGAGAAGAGAAAAGAAGAGGACAAAAGAGAAGGAGAAGCAAGTAAATCGTCAAGTTCTTGAAGAATTGCTTGTGGATTTCGTCAAGGGGTGATCCCTACGAGGTATGTGAGATCAGATAGGCTTAGGTTAGTTCACCAACATGCCAACCATGATTTATTTCAGCGTATTGTCATTCTTAAGATTAGAGAAATTGAGTTTTTGATGAATATTGTTGAAAGTTTCGTTTGAATCTTGATTGATGAGTTGTTGAGAAGTTCTTGAGTTCAAATTCATGAAATTAGGTGTCGTTTTGAGTAGATTCTTGAACTTTTGTTATGTAGTCGAATCTAAGCATTTGGGAAAAGAACCAATCGAAACTAGAGGTTTTAGAGTTGAAAAACGACCAAGAAAATTCAAGGTTTTCTAGGGAGGGGGCTGCGGTGCCGCGCCTCTCAGAGCGCCCCAAAGAGGATTTTGAAATATGTGCTCTGGGGCACCGCACCAGCCAGAGTGCCCCAACCTGGTTTCTGAAGTTTTAGCTCTGGCACACCGCACCATTCAGTGCACCAGGGACCCCATGTCTTCTACTTCTTCCCACATCTTTCCATTTAAGTTCCCTTAAAATGTACCTATGTTTCCTAGTTGATTCCTACACTCTAAGGTACGTCTAAGCAACATGAAATCATCAATAACATGAGATCATGAGCCTTGAATCCATAATTCAATTCAAGGAAAGTTAAGAGTTTAGTCAAGAGAAGTCAAGAGTTAAGTCAAGAGAAGTTCTTAGAGTTTTCCAAAAGTCTTTTCCAAATGTTTTAACTTTGTTTTAAGACTAGTTCAAGTTTTGTAAAAAACAAGGAGTAAGGATTGAAGTTCATTTTGTAAAAAGAGTATATCGGGACTATGTATTCCCAAAGAGTAAAATGTTTTCGCATTTAAACAAGAAAGGAAACTTTGATTTCCAAACTAGCCTTTGAGTTAGTTTTCAGTAAAGAGTAAATGCTTTCACAATTAAGCAAGAGTGGACAATTTGATTTCCAAGAGGAGCCTTTGAGCTATGTTTTGAACAATTATCTCAAACCATAGAAAAAAGTATTTTGTTAAACATAACAGCTAGTATTATATTTTGGGAGTAGTATTGAGCACTGATATGGGGAAGAGTTCAGACAACTCCCAGCCCCATAAATCATGTAACCACCATGTGTAGAAAAGGGTCATACTTTTTAGATGATTCCTTAGTGCTTTTTAGCATAGACTAGTGGATCCACTTAGTAGTCATGTTTTATACCCTCAGCAAGGTATAAGACGGCCCTGGCAGCGTGAGGTAAAACGTTGTATCATCCCAATAAATCTTACGTGACGATTGTCGGTTAGACAAACTCCCACAAAAGTATTTTGTATTATTATATACACAGTTTATTTATATTTTTATATACATTCAGAGTTTATATCGTATCTTCGCATACACAGAGTATTATTGTATTTCTAAATACACAGGGTTGATATCCATGTTTTAAAAGGTTTTCTTTATATTGCATTTACATTACTGCTTTATATTTAAATGAGTTCAGTTCAGTTGAGTTAAGACCAGATTCGTTCTTTCAGTTCCTTTGAAACATATGTCTTGTTTTAGAATTCCCTTTGCATACTCGTACATTCAATGTATTGATGCCATTCAGCCTGCATATTTTAATAATGCAGATACATGTAACCATGATCAACATTCGGTGCATCATTGATTCTATTTGAGCTCCAGAGTTGTTGGTGAGCCTCCTTGCTTCCGGAGTATCCTTTTTATTGCTTTCAGTAGTTAGTTAATTAGGATGTCGTGGGTCTCGTCGCGACAACTATCTCTGTTATTAGATGATTTATAGATAGTCAGACAGTCAATTATGAGTTCTTTAGTCTTGTATTTAAGATGTTTTGCTATGAGACTTGAGTAGCCACCTTGGCTAGTTTGAATGTTTCTTTAAAGACATTTTAAGTTTATTTCATAAGTTCCGTATTTGAGACTATTTCTTATGCTTAAGTCTTCCGTTGAGTAAGTAAGCCAGACCAAGGGTTCGATTGGGGCCATCAATGGTTCTCGAGTGCCAGTCCCACCCAGGGTGTTGGCTCGGGGCGTGACACTATTAGTTTAGGAGACCCTTTGTTCTAATAGATTTGGGAAAGGAAAATATTTTCCTTTTAGGATTGGGAAAATCTTTTTCTTAGAGGTGTGCGACTACTTGAGATCTAAACATTGGGTATGTAGTATGGTATTCTAAAGCATTGTAAACTTGTTATCTTTACTTGAGAGTGAAAAATTCTCTTTGTTTTTGCTTGGAGGGTTAGGCGTTGTAGAACCTTAAGAAATCCTTATGTTATTTTTGCTTTTCTATTTTCTTTGTTTGTGATTGTGTGATAGTTAATCGATGATATTTGTGTCACAATTGGTATCAATGCTTGGTTGAGGTTTCTAGACATAATCAAGGGTTAAGATATCTCTATCATCTTTAAAATGGTATGAAATAGAGAAATTCTATTGGGGGTCTAAATTTAGTCTATGGAAGATTAAAATGAGACCTTCCTTGATGTTACAAGGATTATGAAAGGCAGTTAAGGAAGATTTTCCAAAAAAAGTTGACAGAATCTTAACAGACAGATTTGACGGAGAAGGCTTTATGTATGATATTCATGAGCATTATATATAGTGTTTTTTGGGAAATTGCTGAAGAGAAATTTGTAGCAACGACATGGAAGAAGTTAAAAGTTTGTACTCTAAGAAATTGTTGAGAAACCACCTCTACTTGAAAAAAATAGTTATACAATCTTCGTATGAATGAAGGTACACCGGTCAAAACTCACCTTGATGAGTTTAATTCAATTATAATGGACTTGAAGAACATAGAAATAAAAAAAGTGAGGATCAGGCCATAATCATGTTATGTTTCTTACCACTATCTTACGGTACTTTTGTCGATACATTTCTATATGGAAAAGACAATATCTCACTTGATGATGTTGTAATGCATTAAAATCTAAAGCGTTGAAGAGCTTTATAAATAGCAAAACTGGAAGAACACAACATACATGCTTTGACAATAAAAGGTTTAACACTAGATCGAAGTTTGGAGCAGAGAAGCAAAACTGTTGTGAATGCGGGGAGAAATGTCATTGCAAAAGAGATTGTCCTAAACAAAAGAAGAAAAGTGGGACGCAAAAAGTTAATTACACAACAAATATTGTTGACATTGAAAATAATTCTGATGACAATGACCATGTAGGGAAAGTTTGTGCTATGAGTTCTGATCATAGGCACAATTCTTGGGTTTTGTATTGTCATGACCCGAGCCTACACCCTGGTTGTGACCGGCACTCGACAACCATTGTTGATCCCCAAGAGAACCCTCATCCTAGCTAACTACAAGCGGAAGACTAACTCAAGCATACATAAGCATCAAATTGAAAGAAATGTTTAAAAATAGGTTACTGAATCTCAAAACTTCGTTGAATATACTGCGTATGAAACATAAATTTTAAATAAAATATCTGAAACTGAAAGATTCTAAAAAAATTGACTATCTATGAAGCCTCTACTATACAAAGATGAGTGTTGGGATAAGACCCGCGACTCCTCAAGAGAACTACTAGTAAGAGCTCATAAAAACTAGAGTCCTCTGGAAGTAAGGAGACCTCACTCGAAAGGTAACGAGTGGATGAAGTGATCTCAACAAACTCCTGTTGAGGATCCTAAGAACCTATTGCATCATTAAAAGATGCAGGTCGAGTGACATTAGTACATTGAATGTACGAGTATGTAATATAGTTGAGCAACAAATAATTGAAAGAAAGGACTGCAATAGATAACAATATACTCAAACTAAATACAAATAAATAAAGGAGTTAAATCATTTAAAGCTTTACAAAATACTTTCTCATCTCTGAACTCAATATAATAAGTGATATATTAAAATACACTTTAACTCTATTGTGATATTCTCTAACCGACAACTATCAATATCAGCTACATAATGATACAACATCTCGCATATGCTACCAACTGTCCTATACCTTGTCGGGGTATAGAACACCTCAACTAAGTGGATCCACTAAGCTATGCTTAAAAACAATAAGGAATCATCTAAAAAATATGGCCTTTTATCATGTTGACAAACATGGTTTATGGGGGCTGTGAGTTGTTTGAACAGTCCCCCATATCAGTGCTCAATACTGCTCCCAATAATATATACTCATGCTCATATGTTTAAAAAAAAATTACAACTCTTCATTTGTTTGAGATAATTTCTCAAACTACCCTTTTAAAAGAGCTAACTACTCTTGAAATAACTTTTGAACTCATAACTCATTTAGAAATCTCAGTTTCTCTTTTATCAATGTAAAAATTGATGCCTCTGGGAATACATAGTCCCCTTATACTCATACTTGAAAACTCTTTCTCAAAGCATTTCAAAATCATGTTATAATATGATCATCAATGACTCGGGAAGTAATACTACATAAACATTGATGGTATATCTACATACCATACTTCTTAAACAATGATGGCATACTCAATTGTTATACTAATTATATTTTAGAAACTCTTTCTCAAAACTCATCTTTACTTCCTCAAAACTCAGTTTAAAACTCAACAAAACTCAGTTTAAAACTCAAGTGTTGGCTTTAAAAAAACTTCTCAAAATTTATAACTCAATTCATAGGGTTCATGAGGAATTATGTACATGAATGACTCAAATCAGGGATCTTAATAGCAATATGGAAACTAAGTACTCAAGAACCCAAGAATTGAAGGACACTACTCATCTCAAGAATATTCAATTCATAGGGTTCATGTTGAAATATAGACATGAACAAATTGACTCAAGAATCTTAATGCATAACATATAGCAATTCAATAATTAGGAATATAATTTCAAAAGGAATCAAGAACTGAAAATCAACTTATCTCAAGAATACTCGAATCTAGGGATAGAATCCTAGATTTTTCTTTTACTGATTTGAAAGTAGATGTAGGGTGTGGGGACGAACTTGTCCAACACTATGATAGCCTTATGTATATGGAAGAACAAATTTCTTGAAGAATCTTGAAGAAGAGCTTGATTAGAAGCCTTCAAACCCTAGCTTGAAGGTAAACGATCAAGAAAACATTTCTTGAGATTCTTGAAATCTCTGTGAACAAGAATTATAATTTTCATTAGTGATTCATAATTCTATGGAAGAATTTTAGTTGGAAAGAAGGAATTCTTGGAGAAGAACTTACCTTGAAGAAGAATCTTGAAAAAGATGGAAAGAATCTTAATACAGTTTTCTACATTTATTTTTCCTTAGGGTTTTACCATAGGGTTTGAGAGAGAACAGAATTATGTATTAAAAGATGAAAATCTAATTGTTTTGGGTTTTTAATTAGTCAAAAAATTCGTTTAGGAGGTAAAAAGACAAAAATGACCTTTTTTGATGTTTTCCCACTGGCTAATTCATCACTGCACTGTATCATGTTACTAGAATGGTCATAACCTTTTACTCGAAACTATGATTGATGGGAAATTGGTGGCGTTGGAAAGAAGATTCAAATACCTTTAATCTTATAGGTTATGGGACACATTAAACTCTTTATATTCTAAGTGATATGGTTGTTTAAAGTTGACCCAAGTAAAATCTTACATTAAAACTTAATCGGTAAGGAAACTTTCAATTTAACTTTCTGATAGGAGTTTTTAGTGACCTTAATTGATATCCAAAGTCATTCTCACACTAAAGAATTTAACTTTAAAAATATGGGCAATTTACGAATCACTCGATACAATCTTATTCACAAATAAAGAATAGCTTGAATCTTATCTTAAACATATTTAGGATGTTACAATATCTCCCATTTGGGATCATTCGTCCTCGAATGACGGCTGGACTGAGAATGTAAGGGTTTCTCTTACTATATTCAAGCCTAACTCAAAATCACAAAGTACTCAACATAGGGTCATTATTCTGATCTAAATCACAAGATTCAGCTTCTATACATCTATGGGGAATCTCTTCCTAAGAACACTACTCTTTACCACTACATTCAGCTAACCTTGAGCTCATATCACAAAACACCTAATGTGTCACGCAATGTCCACATGTTAAAAAAACCACATTCAAGCTTATAGCCTTAGCCACTCCATAGAGTCCTACTAACCCACTTTCTAAGAACTTCTCATCCTCTCATCATTTCTACCTACTGAATTTTCATGCATTACCACCAAGAAGCTGACTTAGTACTTATTGTAAAACCTTATCTCCTTCTTCCTCCACATTCATAACCTTAGATGAAATAAACACACCATCACTATCACAATAAGATATAGCAATACTCTCCTCCATCATCACAAAACTACTATCAACAACACCACTCTCCAAAACTAAAAAGGATTACTAAAAGAACTTCAGGGAGAAAGATCATAAGAAAGATTCATTCGAGAATTTTGATACAAGAATATGCATGACATAACATTATGTTGCTAGCCATTGAGAGTAAATCATGAACTTGTGAGATTGAATATACTATGAGAGATGAATACCTTTATGAATAGGTTCATATCATGAGGCTGATATCCACAACTTTATGGATTAAGCTCGAGGTTAATGAGTTAAAGTCTTTCCCCTCATTCTGGAAGTTGAGCACAGATGTGAATCTCTCTGAAGTATATGAGAATAGGTCATAGACATAATTTTGATATTAGGAATATCCACAAGATGTTATAATAACTTTGTTTGAGGAATGTGCAAGATTATGACCGGATTGATTTATCTCTAAAACTCTTTCTGAAGACATCACTATCTCATCCTCAACACTTGACTTGATTTCTCATCTTATCATCTCCTCATTAGGTTTGGAGTTGATACTCTAAAACCATGGATCTATTCTCATCATCTCTATACTAGTCTACATTCCATTTACTCTAATACTTGGGAAAGGCTTATTTTATGATGCTTATCATGACCAATGACACTAACCTATTGTACGACTGTCTACGATCGTCGATACTATAGTAACCCAACTAAAGGTTGGGGTCGTGTCCCAAGGGAGTGGTTTTGAGAATTAATAGAAAATAAAATTTAGCTCTAATTAGTCATAGCTAAAGACATTAACGATTAAAAACATATTAAATTAAAGGAGGTAACACAAAAGTGTAAAATATCAATTTGGGGGTTTTGTCACAAGTAGTAAAAACAACAAAAATTAACAAGAAAATCAAGTATTGGGGAAGAGTTCTTGAGGTGTGACCGCAATACAAGTTGAGATAAATAGTTTGGTACATGCTTTTGACAAGAAATGTGTAAGATAATAGTGACTAGGCTAAGCTTTAAATGGAAATAAGTTCCCTCTCGGGCAACTTACCCAGTGTCAAATGCGTTCCTCTCGAACACCCATTTGCCGCATGAAGACCAGCCTATGCCTTACCCCACTCACTCTCTTGAGCTGAGTATTAGGATATGGGACTAGGGCTCACCCTCTCGGACTAAACCTCATGTTGACCCACTCCTTAGGCCATCAGTCTAGTGGTCTTGCTTTCGCGACCTCCTTCATGGGCAAGTCGAAAACAATGGGTGGCTTTGTATTTGGAACTACGAACCCTTTAGATTAAACCACAACCACTAGGTGAAATCACCATTAAACTGCATCTAACCTATCAGCAAGCAAGACCCAACAACAATATCCACACATATTTGCTAAATCACACCCCAAGAATGGAGGTTTTTTGTCACGCCCCAAACTCAAGGGGCGCAACTGACTCCTAAAGCCAAAACTCAGGCCCGAGCCGACCCTGCTGAACCATTTGCTACTAGCGCATGGCGTCACATGCAATTAAGAAAACAAACAAGTATATCTCAGCTTAAAACTAGGCCCTCGGCCGGCAAGTCCCCTGTCAACAGATCTACAAAAGAACCAGCTACCCCCAAGAGTTCATATAAAGAAACATCGAACTAGCACATAAGTCCTGATTGGGCCGTCGAGGCCACCATGATATCTATACCAAAACTAAAAACAGGTAAATATCAGTACAATATATCAAACAGCTCACAAGCTTCAGCAAACCAACAACATAGGCCAGCATGGCCATAACGTAGCTATAAAACCCACACACTAGTCTGCAAGCCTCTAAGAG
>JAJOOH010018771.1:0-18636 GCA_029582605.1 Solanum gracilifrons
TATATATATTATTGTTACTATTGTTGTTAGTGTTATTATTATTATTTAGCTAAATAAATGTGGAGAGTCAAAATTGGGTGTCAATAGCTTGCCCCTTTCTTTGTCCACGAAGGAGAGTAACTGAGATGTGGACAAAGAAATATTGACACAATCCAATTTTGGGCAACCACCAAAATATACTCTGAACAACAACTTGACAAGAAATTTTTATGGAGTTATGGTAGAACTTTGGCTTTTGAGCTGCCTACATATCTCAGGTTTCATGAGAAATCAGGTCATATGGAGTTCGAGAGTGTAGAAACATAGCAAATTTTGATTAAAATTTGCCCCAATATCAAATTACGGTAATACTGAAATCTTTTGGTGGCGAGGTATGAAGAGATTAGCACGAATAGAGGAATGGGGCATAGTTCTTAAGAAACCTGAATGAGAAATACCCCGTAGCAATTTCTACTAAAGACTTATGGTAGAGATGAATTTTTTTTTTGAAAAGATTGCCAAGTGTCGAGTTATAATGAATTGAGACATGAAAGAGTTATAAGTGAGATTTAAATCTAAACTTCTGAAAATCGAGTTGAGTTGAGTTTTGAAAGTGAATCCTTGACGTAGCTAGTGATGCTTGACATTGCACTAACTTGCCCTAGTTTGTTGCTTAGAGGGAGTTCCTTGTTGCCATGCGTTGTCCTGCAAAACATGTGAAAGGGTGAAAAGTACTTGTTGCGGTTCAAAAGAATTATAAATTGAAATAGTAATGTAAAGAGTAGAGTGTAGATGTTCAAACGATTGTTGATGTCTCTTTTTGTGTTGTGAATGTGATGTAGGTAAAGTAACTTGTAATGTAGAGGCCTCCAACTGGCGGGGTTGTTGTAATGTAAAAGCCTGCATTTGGCTGTGTAAAGCTTTTAATGTAAAGCATCCGACTGGAGGGGTTGTTGTAATGTAAAAGCCTGCATCTGGCTGTGTAAAGCTTGTAATGTAAAGCCTCAAACTGACAGGGTTGTTATAATGTAAAAGCCAGTATCTGGTTGCGTAAAGCTTGTAATGTAAGGCCTCTGACTGGCGGGGCGGTTGTAATGTAAAAGCCTTCATCTGGCTATGCCAAACTTGTAATGTAACATTTAATTATTGGCGTATGATAGCTTTGTTATGTGTGCATACCCCTGGTCGGTGGAGCTTCAGTGAGTCACAACGATGTAGTCTCCGATTGGCGGAGTGTTGCTTCTTTTCCTTATATATAGGCTCCGATTGGCAAAGTTCGATCGACGTTTGCTATGTACAACCTCCGATTGGCGCAGTTTGACAATGTTTGCTATGTACTATATCCTATGTACAACCCAGACTTGTGGAGTTTGACGTTGTTAGACGGTGGTCTCCGATTGGCGGAGTTGTTGATGAGGTTAGATTACACGCTCCAGTTGGTGGAGTTATTTTGATAGAAAGTCAACGATCCTATTTTCCTACTGTTGACAAGCAATTTTGGATCTCCACAATATAAGTTAATCATCGAGCTTCTTCAATTTCAAATGATTTAAAAATAAAAATAGTTTGCAAGTTACTTTAAATAGTTTGTCACCTTTTTTTAATATAATTTTTAAATAATATATATGTTTAGATAATTATGTATATAATTAGTATATTTTATGAATATTCAAAAATCGTCTAAATTTTTTTTTATTTCTTACTTAAATATTTTATTAAATTAGTTTAGTTTAAAACTAATAGTTTATATTTTGAAATAATTAGTTAATTATTTTATTTCGTTAAGATTAAGAAGCTCATTAATTAACTAATATTAATTCGTCTTATTTAAGTTTTAGTCAAATTTGCTAGTTAAACTCAATTTGACTAACTTCTCAATTTAAGTTGGCTAAGTTTGCAATCCTTTGACCCTTTTATTAATTGCAAATCCAACCCCTTCCTTTCCAATTACTTCAACTCTTTCCGGCCAATTTTGGGCCTTTTTTTTTAACAATTCCCAGCCCACATCAACTTTCTTTTTCCAACCTTCCCCTGACCAAGTTTAAACCCAACAAACCATTACAAAATACAACAATACCAAAATGACCCGCCTACATTCTCTTCTTCTGAACGAGTAGAAATCCCAGCGAACCTAAAATTCGTGAAGAATCCGGAAGCAAAGCTGCAGCAAACGGCTAAAACAGTGCCAACGTACAACGACGACAACAATTCCCAACGAAACAATCCAGACGCCCAGACCCGTCAATTTTGGCAGCGGCGCCAACGGTACTATCCCCTCAGTATCTGCACCGTCTCCTTTTCCCCTTTTCTCGCGAAGTCTCAGAACACTTTTTCCTTTTCACTGTTGACCTTGAAAAGAGGAAAGAAAATTCAAAATTTGTTTGAATTTTCCACCCGTTTGCCCCCTTTTTTCAATTCCATTCGCCTCCTATAAATACTTTGTTGTCTTCACTGTTCAGGGGAGAATGGACGAAAAAAGGAATATAAATTGAAAGCCATTCGAATTAGGAACAAATGATATGGCAAAAAATCACCAGCCATACATTGTTTCAATTGATCAAAATACATAGAAACAGGCTTTGAATGGTAAGAACTTGGGAGTTTAGCTGTAGATTCTTTTTTTTGCTGTCTGTTGGAGTTTTGTGTGGTGAAAAGTTTCTCCATTGGCTCGTTTGGTGTCACACCTCAAATTCCATTAAGACGGATAGACACCCGATGCCCTAAAGGCCCGAGAGAACCAACATGTAACCTGTGCTTACTATGCATATAACTATGACAATCTTAAAGTTGTTACAAGTTCACATAGGATACAACGATACGAACCAACATAAGTGACCCAAAACCTATATACAAGACTTGGTCGTTGAGGCCATAACTTGTTAAGAGACAAGACGCAACTGAACTATATGCATTAGTGTACAAAGCCTCTAAAAGATAGGAAACCTTAGTTTAGGGCGGAACAAGGCCCCGCCTTACCCCTTAACTATCATACAGTAACAAAATAGGTGCCAAACACTCGGTAAGCCCCGAATCAACCTGGAGCTTCACCAATAACAGTTGAGTACATGTGCTCCTACTAAAGAGGTCTACTAGCTGGAGTACATATGCTTGCACCATGAAATGCAATGTCCACGTAAGGGACGTCAGTACGAAAAAATGCACTGAATATGTAAGAGCACAAGTCTACTAGCTGGAGTGTCTGTGCTTGCATCATGAAATGCAGCGTCCCCGTAAGGGATATCAATACGAAAAAAATGCACTGAATATGTAAGGCAATAACATATGTAAAACAAGGCTCACATGAAATCAAGTATCCGTACATAAGTGCATAGATCAGAATAGGGGATCACCTATGTTACTCTTGTGGGAGCATGTATGTTACATTCATTTCTTTACTTTTCTGTGTGTTATGACAACTGATCAATGGTAGAAGAGGATGACCCATGCTAGCCATTTTAACCCCTGGGATGCTGTCCTCATAATTACACCAGTTGGAATCGGCCCATGCTAGGCTTTCGCCCTTGAGCTGCCACCCTTCTATACCAATTGGGATCGGCCCATGCTAGCTAGGCTTTCACCCCTGAGCTGCCACCCTTCTATACCAATTAGGATCGACTCATGCTAGGCATTTACCCCTGGACTGCCACCCATAATTATACAAATTGCTTCACTTAGATTATTTAATCTTTGAGATTATTGTTTTGGTGGTCATAAGCATTTTTGAGATTTGAAAATACTGACTAATAGTAGAAGACATGAAAATAATAACTTCAAGGAAGTAACAATGACATAAGGAGCTTAAATGACACAATTGACGTCAATTGACTAAGAGGAGAATTCACCAAGCTTGCCTTTGCAAATACCACATAGGAGGAAAATTACACAAGTATAGAGTAATGAATAAATAATGAAGTAATTCTACACACTAAGGAGAGGGGGGGGGGGGGATATTGCTAGCTATTTGGTGATCGTACGCTGCCACTATGTTTCCTTTACTAGGAATAGAACCTAGGAAATTCATTTCTTTGATATTAATCGCAAGTATCAGATTTCATGCCAAGGAATATGGAATCGAATAGCCTTATTTTCTGACCAATACAACTATCAAGATTTAGCCTCCCTTTTTGGGTGCTAATCTACAATATAAGTCAAAGTAGGTGATGCACCTACTTGTCACCTACTAGCTTAGTTAAGTCAAGCAAGCAACTAACTTATTTTAATTCATTTTCTAAATCTTACCTCCTTAAGCTTAACTTAACTCTTACTTCCTAAATCTTACTTCCTAAATCTTATTTTAATTCAACTCACTAACTTAACACTTCACCTTAAGCTTTAAGCTCAAATACGACCTTACTATCTCGAGTTTAAATGATTTTGTCGGAGTTGACTTGGAGTATACATGTTGAAACGTGCAAGGCAAACAACACCTTCCAATCTATTTTAAACCAACACTACGCATCTAAGAAATATGGTCCCTCACCTATACCATAAGTTTATGTCAAGTGTCATATGAATAAAAGTAGCATACAGAAAATATAGGGCGTTACATCCTCCTCTCCTTAAGAACATTCGTCCTTGAATGTTAGCATAGTCATATGAATAAAAGTAGCATATGGAAAAGTAGCATGCAGATGTTAGAAGGAGAGGACTAGATTTTTCTATAGGGGATTGGGTGTTCTTGAAGGTGTCACCAATGAAAGGGGTAATGCGATTTGGTAAAAAGGGAAAATTGAGTCCACGCTATATAGGGCAATATAAGATTATCCGAAGAATTAGCGAAGTTGCATATGAGTTAAAGCTACCTCAAGAGCTTTCAACTGTTCATCCGGTGTTTCATGTCTCAATGCTTCGAAAATGCATAGGTGACCTATCTCATATTACTCCTACTGAAGATGTACAAGTTAAGGGAGATCTCACTTACGAAGAAGTACCCATTGCTATTCTGCATCAACAAGTTAGGAAGTTAAGAAATAAAGAAATAGCATATGTCAAAGTGTTATGGAGAAACCAACAAGTAGAAGAGGTTACATGGGAAGCAGAACAAGCAATGAAGTCCAAGTATCCTCATTTATTTCAATCTAAAGGGAAAGGTCAAAGTGTTGAGTTGATGCATTGATGGGTAAGTATAAGTTTATATGAACTATGTGGCTAATAATAGAATTTAACTTAGGCTTAAAGTGGTATAAAAGCAAGTCATCCTAGGGAGTCTACAAAGTCGTGTCTGTGTAGAGTCTTGCTTATGGATGTGATGTGCACCACATTTATAAACAAGAGGCTACAGGACATATAAGAGTTGTCTCTTTTCATTCATTTCTTAGATCGAGCGATAGAACCAATGTTGTAGCTGAATCATATCTAACTTCTAAATTACTTTATTATAGCAAAGATGCCGATTACGAGAAGGAGTAAAAGTACAGGTAAGCGAGTAGATGTGGCTACCCAAGAAGGGACCAGCCAACCACCACCTAGTCAAGTTGTTCAAGGTGAGGCTCAAGATGAGTCTCTATCACAGACTTCCCCTACCCCTCCATATCGAAAAGATCTAAGGAGGGAAGCTACACCTCAAGGACCCCCTATTAATGCTACAGAGCAAGATTTAAAGAATGAAGTACAATTATTGACTCGTATAGTTGTTACCAACGGTAAAAGGCAAGAAGGTCCAATTGCAGGCACTAGTGGTGTAGATAGAGGACCTGGCACGCAGACACATGATTTTCTTAATTTGGACCCTCCATCATTCACCGATTCAAATCCTAATGAAGATCCACAAGACTTTATAGATCATATCCAACATACTTTGGATGTTATGCATATAAGTGGTAAAGAAGCACTTGAGATAACATCATATATATTTAAGGGTGTGGCTATATTGTGGTATGAAGCTTGGAAGCAATCTAGGGGAACAAATGCACCTTCAGCTATGTGGAAAGAGTTCAAAAAGGCATTCCTTAGACATTATTTGCCATTGGAGATCTGAGAGGCCCGTGCAGATTAGTTATTAAATCTCCACCAAGAAAGTATGAGTGTGAACGAGTACAGTCTCAAATTTAATTCCTTGGCCAGGTATGCTCCTAATGTAGTAGTTACTATGGAGGATAGAGTTCATCGATATGTGGATAGATTAGATTCATATCTGGTTAGAGATTGTACCATTGCTTCATTAAATAAAGATTACCATTGCTTCATTAAATAAAGATATGGATATAACAAGTATGCAAGCTTTTGCGCAAAAGTTGGAGGATCTAAGGCAAAGAAGAAGGACACAAGAGTCGGAAACAGGGCATTCTAAGAGGGCCAAATCCATGGGGCAATTTACACCATCCCAAGGTGAGTTTAGGCCTCAGTTCTTTACAGACCGCCTAGGCCATCATCTTTCTACTCTACAACTAGTGCTCCACCACGGTTTCAAAGGTTTAGGGTCAATCAGTTTGGGCAAAGAAGTGAAAGCCAAGGTTCACAAATAGCGGGTCATCAAGAGAAGGGAAGTACAACCCAATCAAGGCCTCCTCGATAGACTTGTAAGCAATGTGGAAGAAATCAACTAGGTGCATGTTGGTTCTCTTGGGCCTTTTGGGGATCGGGTGCCTGTTCGTATTAATGAGATTTGAGTCTTGATATTTGGTCTCAGTTCTTGCTCCACGAAAGTCAATTCGAGTTTACTTTGGACTCATTCCTTGCATTTCTTTGAGTTGAGATCCGTCTTTGAGTCAGCCTCATCTTTGATCAAAGAAACAGAAGCTGTTACAGGTCTGGAAGGCAAGAAACGGAGCTGGTATATGAGTTGTATACACTGATCTTACAACATATGTATACAAAAACAGGAATTAAGTCGCAACCCAAAAGCGACATCAAGTTTGGCCCCAAAAAGGGCCCAAATTCATCTTCTCCTTTACTCTCCTAAATTATTTAATTGTGATTATTTATTATTTGTTTTTATTAACTCTAGCTTTATTTGTTTTGGTTTTAATTTAATTAAATCCCCTAACGAGTAACATTTTAAAACATTTTGAGTGCTTTATTTAATTACCTGTGTACTTAGTCTCATTGTTTAAAATCACATCTTTCTTAGATTATTTCAAATGTTTTAATCCTTATTTTGACAAGATTTACTAAATCATTTTGATCACTTAAGTTCTTTTCATTTCAAGTGATTTAAAAAAAAAGGAAATATTACATATTTATATATAAATGAAATAAAAATAAAAGAAGTATAAATAAACAAAATACAGTAAAATAGTCTTTCTTTACTGGTTCATTTCTTTTCAAAATCAGTCAAAAATATTTTGGTCAAGTCGTAGGTCAACCATGCGTTAGCGGGAATTCAAATGCTTAAACCCTTCTCGAAGTGTAAATTGAACCCCAAACCCTTTTTGGTATTTTCAAATGATTTTTTTTGTTTAAGTCGTTTGAAAAATATAAGTTTCTTAATTTCTTTCAAAAATTAAGTGGCGACTCTTTCCTAAGTATTTTCCTCAAATTTTATTGTACTTAGAACATTTCAAAAGTGATTTTTCTAAAGATAGTAAAATTACGACATAACATAAATGACGACTCTGCTGGGGATTAATTAGGTTCTAACCATAATGATTTGACTCTTTTAGACTATTTTTTAACTAGTATACGTACCCGTGCGATGCACGGATAATATTGTAATCTTATTAAATATTAAAAATTAAATGTCAAATAACTATTATTAGAAACTCAAATCATCATAAATATTCATATAATTTGTGTTACAAACCAATTAAATATAAAATGATTTATAAATAAACAATAAATGAGGAGCAATAATTAAAATATATATAAAAAATGTATGCAGCTATCTCAACAGAAATATCTCTAATAACATTAAGTTTTATCAATTTCGTTGTAAGAGTTGGATAATTACTTGAGAATCATTGAATTCCATTCAAACCTTGCAAAGTATGTTTTGATAAGAAAATTGTTCAATTATAATAAGTAAATTCAACTATTAAAGCATTAAAAAATAACGTGACATACACAATAATCAGGACATTAACACCTTTATTTGCCATGCTTTTGATTCATATTTCGTTCTGTCCATTACATATCTGTTTCGACTTGTTATTAGACTGTGATGTATGCAACAAAGATCATGAACATTGCTCCTCATCTTCAATGTTGATAGATTGTGATGGCTCATTTTCAAGAATAATCTCCTTCCAATTCAACTCAAGTCAATTTCAAATTTAAGAACAAAAACTTGATGCAACAAAAAAGAAACTTCCAACTCAAATGTGAAGGAACATTTTAAGTTGGATAAAATACAGATATTCACAGCAAATATCGTGGATAATACAAACAAAAATTTCATCAAATTGAAGATGATTAATCGATGCTCGAGTTGCAATTGAACAAATTCATGAATAAGAGATATAAACAAAAACAAATCCAGGGAATGATGTATATGCCTTATATAGTATACAACCAATGATGAAAAAATGCACAGGCTTACAGAGGATCAATTGAAAGGCCCAAGTGAAAAGCCTAAGTAGGTGGATCACCTACTTGATAAATTATGGCTCAAAATGAGTGAGAAAGTCGGCCAAAGAAGGTCCCTTTAAAAGGGGTTTATATCAGCTTTTTCCAACTATTTTTTTACTTTGACAAAAATCTGATTTCTAGAGCTTTCTCTCTTCTCTCTCTTAAGCTTCATACATCAACCATTAAATACCATTAGGGTTCTTGAATTTAGGGAGTTCAAGCTATTGGAAGGTCTAAGTTAAAACAATTTGAGGAGGACAACCTTTACCTTGAAAAATCCAAGTCTTAGCAAGTGGTAGTTTCGTCTAGCAAGGTAAGGTATTGCATTTTTCTCCTTATTGTGCTTGAGTTAATTAGGACATTTGGTATATGTTAGTGAGTTGGAAATTGTTTCTTTTACATGGTGTAATATTGGGGAGGATGTTTTGGTGGTTAGTGCATGTTGGGACAACCATGGAGGGGAGTCCCCTTTAAATTCAATTATGATCTCGTTTGAGCATTTTAAAAGTAATGTTAGCTCTTTAAGTGTTGGTGATCAGAAACCGTGATTCATATTGCTTCTGTTACATTATTATTTTTAAGGATTCTTTTATGTATGTTATGATAAGGTATGTGACTGGATGTGTGGGGAAGTTATGGAGACGTTAAAGGGATTAAATATTGCAGGAAGTTTTGAAGAGGACCTGGTATGAAGGTTATATAGTATATAGACACGATTAAATGGAAAGAGAAGGAAAGAAAACATTGGCTAGATAAATTGCATACCTACTGCTTGGTTACTATTTTAGTAAGATCAAGTAGCTCAAATTTGTTGATTAGCTACTAATACTAGTCTTACGACTTATTTTATTGTAGATTAGTAATCTGAAGAGAAGGAGCTTAAGCCATACTTTTTGAATTGTATAGCAAGGTATGTAAGGCTATTCGATTTCCTATTTCTTTGGCATGAATTCAACATTTGTATTACAAAGTAAGTTTTCTAAGTGCCCTTAGTAGTGACTGATCCATAGTGGCAGTATAAGATCACCAATATAGCTAATTATCTCATTCCTACACCCTAGAGCGTTAAAGTGAGTACTCTAATATGAGTTTATTACTAGATGTACATGCTTACTCTACCAAGTATTATCATGCAAAGTTTAAACTTGTTTCATCATCAAGGTGCTAACCCTTGGCACGCATTCTTATAAATCAAAATGATCCTAGATTACATATGTTTATATGCTGGCTATACAATATGCCCATATCTTGCCAACTTGCTTCAATTGTATACTCCATCATATAAGTCATCTTTTCACATGTTCATATGTTTCCTTTATTGGTTATCACTCCCATTGTGTTAGAATACAATGTTGCCTCACAAGATCCCTACTTGATCAATTGTACATTTTATATGTACTTACTTGGAATATGTATCTGTCCCTAAGTTGAATCTTCCCACATGCTTCCTTGGTTCCACTTTCATGTATACCTTGTATTTGATACTAGTTAGTAAGTATTTAGCTATCATAAAGAGTTCATATCACTTGGCTGAATGTTAAATGTCTTCACTTGATATTTACTTAAATTTGAGATGTCAAAATGCTTATTGAGTCATATAAGCTCCTAAGTATTACGTTGGTGTCACAATTGCTTCCTATGTCATTGTTCTTATCTTAAGTCCATATTCATATGTCTCATACTATGTTTTACTATCACAAAGCTGAATAACTCTACGATCACCAAAACAACAATCTGAAAAGAGTTGTGAACATCAAAAGAGCAATCTAAAAGATTAAAGAGACAAGGTAAAATGAATCTATATAATTATAGGTGACAACTCAGGGGTTAAAATACCTAGCATGGGTTGATCCTAATTCTATTACTTAAGGGTGGTAGCTCAGGGGTGGTAATACCTAGCATGGGCAGATCCCAATTTATATTATTATGGGTGGAAGCCTAGGGAATAAAAGCCTAGCATGAGTTGAGCCCGATTTGTATATTTATGAGGACCGCATCCCAGGGGTTAAAATGCCTAGCATGTGACATTCTCTTTTACCACTGATCAACTGGTCATTTGTATCATATGTCTTATAAAGATTATAACACACAAAAAAGTAAAGAAAAAAATGTAACATACACGATTCCATAAGTATAAGCAAAAGTGGTCTCTAGTCCTTCTCTGTTTGTATTTAGTTTCACTTGAGCTCTTATTTTACATATGGTTGTATTATGCCTTACATATTCAGTACATTCTTTCATACTGACGTCCCTTATTGGGGATGCTGCATTTCATGTTGTAGGTACATGTACTCAACTAGTAGATCTCCTTATAGAAGCACATGATTCCAGTAAAGGCTTTGTAGACATTGTAAAGGTGAGTCCAGGTTGATTCGGGGCTTTGCCGATTCTTTACTATGTGTATTTTGATAGTTGTACAATCATGGATTCCAGTAAAGGCTTTGTAGACATTGTAAAGCTATCATCTGTATTCATAGTTTTACTTGTCACATGTATCAGTTCAGCTAGACGACATGTGTTGTATATGCAACTTCTCATTAGTAAATCTATCTGTATAGTAGTTAACTTTCTCATCATAGGTCAATTGTAAGGCATGTGTTCATATGGTACTTGTCTGCCTCATATAAGGTTGGGGTGTGACAAAAGGAAAGGATTAGCAAAACATTAGAGAGGAAGTCATGAATGCAATGAAGGACTTTCAATGCACCCCAGACATTGTGGGGTTGAATTATGAAGATTTTTGCATTTATCCACATTTGGATCTTCTAGAAGGTTTTAACATACCAAAATTTGACACTTTTAGTGGTGTTGAAAATCCATTTTCTCATTTGAGGACTCATTGCGATCAATTTGTGGGAGTTGGAAAAGATGAGGCTTTGTGAATGCGGCTCTTTAGTCAAAGTCTGAAAGGAGAAGCTTTGGAATGGTTTATTTCCAAATAAATCAAGCAGTGGCCAAATTGGAACACTTTGGCTAAAGACTTCATTGAAAGGTTTGGTTACAATGTATAATTCGTCCTTGTTGATACTCTTTGGAGAGAATCAAATAGAAGTCTTGTGAAAGCTATCGAGAATATGCCTATCGTTGGAGAAGAGAGGCATGCAAGGTTTAGGCCTCCTATGACCGGGAGAGAGATTATTGATGTCTTCGCGTGCATTCAAGATCCTGAGTACTACAATATGATCTTGCTCATTTTAGGCGCAAAGTTCACTGAGATAGTAAAAATTGGTGAAGCTATTGAAAACGGTCTCAAGACCGAAATAATCATTTGTATGACTCCCCAAGATGAATCATCAGGACCATTGAGGAGGAGAAAGGAAGATCTCTCATTTATCTCATTTGAATCAAGCCAAAAATCAAAGAGGCATGCCGGTCTCAATGTTCGAAATCTTTGACCATCCAAAACCTACCCTTTAGCTCCATAAAATCCTTACCCCATCCAACTAAATCACCAAGCTCCACCACCAAATTATCCAAATTACCAAGCTCCAGCACCAAATTATCCAAATTACCAAGCTTCACAACCAAATTATCCAAATTACCAAGCTCCACTGTCATATTACCCAAATGTTCAACCAAATGACCAATTCTCTTTTGCCAAATTACCCAAATGCTCCTTATATCTACCAAACTCCACAATACCCAAATTCCCAAACACCAGTACCTACTCGCCAAAATCCTCTACTTTATCGTCAAGTACCTCCAACTCTGTGAAACATTTACAATCTTCCTCGTCCGAAACGTGAGAAGAAACCTTCTCGAGTCTTTACTCATTTGGTTGAAAGTCGAACCCAACTCTTTGAGAGATTGAAAGCAGCTGGTGTGATACAAACAATTGATCCAAAAAATGTTAATGTTATTTCTAGGCTTTACAAGGCTGATCTTCATTGTGCTTACCATTCAGGAGGTGCCAGACATACCATTGAGGATTGCATCAACTTGAAGCATAAAATTCAAGACTTGATTGATCAAAAGGTTGTCACTCTCTAAACTGTGACTCCCAATGCCACTAGTGATTCACTGCCAAATCGTGGAGGGTTTACCATTGACATGATTGAGGTCGAACAAAATTGGTATGTGGATAAATCTGTAATCCCAACCAAGCTCGATATTCTTGAGAAAGTTGTAGCTTCTCTGACCATATGTGAAAACTCCAAATTTGTGGTTATGACACCACACCAAACTTTTGCTTTAGTGCCAAAAGATTCTCAAAACAAGAAGGAGATTAATCATGTTCCACCAAAGGCTTCGCCTAATCTGTGTCAGTCCATTATGGTAGAGGAATATGCCTACTGATGATAGTCTCAAAGAAGGAACTAAGGATCTTCTTGAAAAAGGTGACGTTGTGCTGCAGGAAATGATCGAGACACCAGGCATACGAGACACCAAGCCAATGGAGAAAGTTCTTAATTGGACTTTCATCCTACTCTTGATTCCTCACTCATCTTGATAGACAAAGATGAATCTTATGCTATTTTTAAAACTTGGTGGTAGTTCGAATGAGGCCCGGCCCACCTTTCATGTCATTTTACCTAATTAAGTTTTAATTACCCTCGTAATGTTTTGAAAAAGACAAAGTGGCCCATGGTCATGACCAAAGTTTGAATTTCCATATTTTTCAATGAAAGCCTCTTCTATTGCGAAAATATATTTTGCTTGCTTTTATTTTGCTATCTAACAATCTTTGTTTTTTGTTTCAATAAAAATAAATTTTCTTAAAAAAACTTGTCAAATCATGCCATGTCACAAAATGAATGAACATATGAGGTAGATGACGATTGTTCTAAGAGTATGATGTGGAGATCATGATATCTGAATAAAATGTCAAAGAATTGAAACGGTTCGAGAATTAGGATAAGTCGAATCTTGATGACACGGAAGTTTTGAATCTTGATAAAGATAAATGTGTTAAAGAAACATGAATCAAACAGAAGCTCAGAAAAAGAACTCATCGGTATGCTTAGACAATACACCAATACATTTGTTTGATGACATGTCGTGGTTGAGCACATTAAGTTATCTCACTAGTGGCCAGTCAACTCAAATGCTATCAAAAGCTATTATATTTGAAGATTCAAAATTTCTCTTATTTCCCTCCCTGTAATCACATCATTTGCATGTAATCATCTTATGTTTTATATTTTGAAAATTATCCTTTGTAATGAACTACATCTAACCTGAATTATCAAGAATGAGATACGTAGTCGGTCTATGTCGGCCTCGGTTACCCCTTTATCCATTTTCAATATTTTACCTTTGTACTTGAACTACGTTCGACCTGAATTCTCAAGAATGAGATACATAGGTGGCCTAGTCAGCCTCAGTCATTTCTTTATAAAAAAATTCCTATTTTTGTTAATCCTCAATAGGGGAACTACGTTTGACCTAATTCCTACCTCAACGAGATACATAGGCGCCACAACGGTTCAGTCATATCTCCCGTAAGATTTTTATTTTGCTTTACAATAAAAAATGGGATAAAATTTTTGAGAGGGACTAAAAAATTCTCAATAAGAGTATCTCTGCAACAAGTCAAGACTGAAGATATATTGCAACTGGGACAAAAATTTTGAGAGGGACTCAAAAATTCTGCAAGTCATGTATCAATAGTTCGAGATACTCCAAGATATCTAACCTAAAAAATTTCTTCAAGAATCACTAGAAGTTTATAGTTAATTTTGAACATTTCAAGCATGATTAGAAGTTTAAAGCTAACTTCAAATGATCTGTGGCATCGTTAAAGTTCATAGTCAACTTCAGCAATCTCCGACATCGTTGAATTTCAGAGCCAACTGCAGAACTTCCCAATTATAATTGATTTCAAGAGGACCAGAAATTTCTCAAGCTTTAAGGATCTTTTGAATTCTCTAGAACAAGCTATCGGACACGTCAAAAATTTTGAACCATGGACATTCACTTAAGCTATGCATGACATGACATTTGACAGTGATCTTTTCAAAATTGATAACTTTTCTGTGGATGCAGGAAAGCCATTGAAGTTTTCAGAAGAAAAATAGTTTAGAATACGAAAAACAAAACCTTGTTCGAATCTCCAACAAAGCATGAGTTAATGAACACAAAATGTTCAAAATAGGACAAAGTGAAAACATCACTCTCAACATGTACAAGCATCTACAAAGATATCAAATTACATTTTTTCAGCATCAAGAACGCTTGAAGAATATTCACAAACCTCGTCGATATCAGACACGGTAATGTGAACCACCAAGAGGGACATTGTCTTTATCACGCAGAGAGTCATTCATGTCGTATTATCAAAGTAGTTCATACCACTGCCAAGACGAATATTACATCTTCAAATGCCAAGAGGGCCATCATATATGCAAATGCCAAAATGGCCATTGCATCTTCAACCCGTCGAGAGGTCCATTGCATCTTCAAATGCTAAGAGGGCCATTGCATCTTTAAACGCCGAGAGGGCCATCCTATATGCAAAGGCCAAAAGGGCCATTGCATCTTTAAACGCCGAGAGGGCCATCATATATGCAAAGGCCAAAAGGGCCATTGCATCTTCAAATGCCAAGATGATATTTGCATTTTCAAATTCCAAGAGGGGCATTGCATTTTCAAATGCCAAGAGGGCCATTATCTATGCAAATGCCAAAAGGGTTATTGCATCTTCCAATGCCAAGAGGGCCATCACATATTCAAACCGCCGAGAGGGCCATCATATATATAAATGCCAAAAGGGCCATTGCATCTTCCAATGCCAAGAGGGTCATCACATATTCAAACCGCCGGGAGGGCCATCATATATACAAATGCCAAAAGGGCCATTGCATCTTCAAATGCCAAGAGAGCCATTGCATCTTCAAATGCCAAGAGGGCCATCATAAATGCAAATGCCAAAAGGGTTATTTCATCTTTAAATACCAAGAGGGCAATCACATATTCAAACTGTCGAGAGGGCCATCATATATACAAATGCCAAAAGGGCTATTGCATCTTCAAATGCCAAGAGGACCATTGCATCTTCAACCGCCGAGAGGGACATCCTATATGCAAATGCCAAAAAGGCTATTGCATCTTCAAACACTAAGAGGGCCATCATATATGCAAATGCCAAAAGGGCCATTACATCTTCAAACGCCTAGAGGGCCCTCATATATGCAAATGGCAAAAGGGTCATTGCATCTTCCAATGCCAAGAGGGCCATTACATATTCAAACAGCCGAGCGGACCATCATATATGCAAATGCCAAAAGGGTCATTGCATCTTCAAATGCCGAGAGCAAAATCACATATGCAAATGACAAAAGGGTCATTGCATCTTCAAACGCCAAAAAGGTCATTGCATCTTCAAACGCCAAAAGGGTCATTGCATCTTCAAACGCCAAAAGGGCTATCCTATATGCAAATGCCAAAAGGGCCATTGCATCTTCAAACGCGAAGAGGGCCATATGTATGCAAATTCTAGAAGGGTCATTGCATTTTCAAATGCCAAGAGGGCCATTATATATTCAAACCGCCAAGAGGGCCATTAAATCTTCAAAAATGTCAAGAGGGTCATCACATATTCGAACAAATAAGAAGACCATCTATATTATATTATTCGAGGTGACAATATCATTGCTAAAAGGATCAACATCATCATCCTACCGATAGAGCACCATTACCTTACCAATCTATCATCATCATTCTACCAACATATCATCATTATAGTCATTCTATCAATGTAGCATCAACATCATCATCCTATCAATGCAGCATCGTCATCAACAATATCGCATTATCGAGAAAGTCATCTTCATTAAAGTATCATATCAATTCATCATCTATTTGTGTCAAAATTGATAGAGGCTGATGTCAATATATTTACAGGAAAAAAAACATGTGCTGAATATGGTAAAACATGCCACTTCTGTATATAAATTACAATTTCTACTAATAAGTTTATTTCAGTCTTTACCGGGAGCATCCAAGAGGATGAATTCTCAAATCAAACCACAGGTGTGGACGACATAAAAAAGGATGCAGCACAACGTGGAGCTTTTTCTTAACAAAGAACTGGGACATAGTCTGAAGAGGAGTATCAAACTCTTGGGACGCGAGCTGAGGAGCAACTTTCACCACAATCAAACCACACCCCTATCAGAAGGCATATGTGGTTTTCTTTGGGTTTATCGGTTTCAATTTCACATCTGAAAAACTTTTCGCTCTTACCGAAGGCAACCTTCCAATCTGAGTGACAATACACCAAGAGCTTTGGAAAGTATGTCCGTGTAAGTTCTTAATTATGGGTGTGAAGGGCCCCACATTCATGTCTAAGAGGTAGCAAGCCTCTTTTTCAGTCTCGACTTCTTTGCCACTCCTCCAGAACCAAAGGTTATCTTGCATAATTGATTTCCTTTTCAACTAATCGAGTCAAACTACAAACAACCTGATTCCTAAGGTTTAAGGATATGTAGGCGAGCTCAATGTTGAAAACTCGGTTGTATTTTGACATCCACTCTTAGATCTTATTCCCGAGCAATCCGGTCTCTTCATAATTTGACATCGAGATAACTTTTGAATTCTTTCATAATTGCATGTCAAATCAAGCGTATCGAACTACAAGTGGCTTGAATTATCATATAGCGTGAGATATGTAGGAAACCCCATACCGGGTTTCAGCCATAATTCCTAAAGTCCGTACCAAAATCCCTTTCCTAAGGATGAAGATGTGGTCGGTCAAAATTGCATTCGTCAATTTCATTTGCCTCGAATTTCTTTTATCAATCCAAGTCAAACGAGGGACAACTGTTGACAATCAATTTTGGACCTTCATTGTAACGACCAGAGAGCACCCCCTAGTCGTTACCGGCGTATTCGACCTCAAAGAGGCCTTATACAAACCCTTAGCATTCATCATAGCATGTATCATAGAATAAAATTACGGAAAATTTAAAACTTTTACTTTGGAAGTTCAACTTCAGTTCATATATGAAAAATATAATCTAACTCCGTCACATTGTACCATCTAGACATAGAAGTATCGAAAATGGGACTTAGCCCTTACATCAATTAGAAATCTAGAAATAGGGAAGTACAACTATGTCTTTCAACATAAGCAAAGGACTAAACAGAAAGGCTAGATCATATGGTCTCGTCCTCGGACTTGAGGACTCACCAACTTGGGGAAACAACTCCCAAGTGTCTTGAGAAGTAAGCTTGAATCTTCAACGGCCCGAACCTAAATGTGTGGGGAAAAAGGGAGAAAAAATGGGTTAGTACAACACACGTACTAAGTATGGCTACTATGCATAAAAATCATTTGAAACATGCATAAAAAGACATTTAGCCAAAACATGCTTTTTACCAAGTAAATCCAATATGCACACAAAGTAAGCATCATGGTACAACCTAACATAATATCATCCGAACATGTAGACAACCCAAGCAATACTAGTGCAATGCAAAGAATATAATCCCATAACCCTATTCAAAGCCAAGTATCACATTAAGTAATTTGCTTCATGCATATATTCATAAGATCATATTCCATCATAAACTTACCATATTCATAATGATCATACATAACATAGCTTCAACATACATAAGTCATAATCATCATAATCATAGGAGAACACTACTACAACCATCTCTTAGAATCCGACAAGTGCAATGTGTAAGAGAAATCTCATACCCTCCCTTACACTATGTAGAAACCCTCAAGAAAGTCCTAGTAATAGTTCACACCTTTCATACCTTCATTTACTTTTACATTAGGGAGATATTGCCATAACCGACATAGACCATGAGAGCTACATGGAATCCGGTGTTCTACTCCCACACCGAAAAGAGAGGGTTAACACTTGCCTAAGGTGTAACCATTCGTACATAGCTATCTAGGTGGATCCACTAAGCTAAAGTCCTATGTGGGCACATAGTTAAGAGTCAAGGAGATTACTTCTAGAAACCCTAACTTACTAACGTTGCGGTTTCCATTTCATGAGACAACACATACCGTGGGTAATCCGGACTTGCTAAATGTGAGGAAACCCATGTGGGGAGCCGGACTTACTAAACGTGAGACCCCCATCTCATTTACATACCCTTTCGGTGCTAAGCATCTAATTCCCTTTTGTAATCATCTTTAGTCATCACATAAGTTCACATTAGCCTTTACTAGACTCTTATGTAGACATCTTA